>OZ026806.1:7814035-7875414 GCA_964023185.1 Macaria liturata | reverse complement strand
CCCATGCAGGGCGGGCCCATGCAGGGCCAGAGCCCCATGCACCAGAACGCTTCCATGGGCAACTCCATGATGTCCCAGAACGGGATGTCCGCGAGCAACAACGCGCACTCGTTCCCGTCGCTCCACAACTCGTCTTCCTTCTCCGGGCATGCGGCCGACTTCAACCTGGACTTCCTGGACAACATACCTTCCTCGGACGCCAGCAACCTCACCGCGCAGGAGCTGCTCAACTCGCTCGACAACGCCTTCCTCAACGACATCCTGTGAGCCTCTTCCTCAGCCCCGCCTGTCGCGTGTAAGGACTGCTCCGTACCCTGTGCTCGTGTTCACAGACACTGTAGTTAGTCAATTAGCCGCGTTCGGATCTACTTAATTTTACATTTATACACTCGACGTATGACCAATGTAGATCGTGTATTGACCAAAGTTGTATGAATTTAAAGGCCAGATCGCGTGGCTGCGGTCTTTAGCGCCGCATCGGCCTCTAGCGCCGCACCGGCCTCTAGCGCCGCACCGGTCTCTAGCGCCGCACCGGCCTCTAGCGCCGCACCGGTCTCTAGCGCCGCACCGGCCTCTAGCGCCGCACCGGTCTCTAGCGCCGCACCGGCCTCTAGCGCCGCACCGGCCTCTAGCGCCGTATCGGCCTCTAGCGCCGCACCGGTCTCTAGCGCCGCATCGGCCTCTAGCGCCGCACCGGCCTCTAGCGCCGCACCGGTCTCTAGCGCCGCACCGGCCTCTAGCGCCGCACCGGCCGAACAAATCTTTCGATATCTCTTACATTTTGGACCACGCCGTTTTGTAGACTATTTATTGTGGGTTATCCGATTTCTTAGTATTTATAGCTGTAATCGTTACTACTTTTGTAAATATTTTAATTTTAGAAAGTTTCCTTGTAATGTTAGACGGTAAAGTGTTATCGATAGTCTCCCGATATCCACAAACTGACATTCTATTTTCTATGATATCGTAACTAGCTGCGAACTAGGTTAATGTATATTTATTTCAAATTTTATAATAGTCGTTAAGGAAATAGCACAAAAGACACTATTTTTATTTACTTGTTATTGATTTATTTATGAGTCAGCGCCGGCGGGCCGCGCCGCGCGCCGCCGCGAGTCAGCGCTCCGCCTGGGACCTCCCATCTTTATTTAACATAGTGCAAATGTACATTTATATGAAGTAAGCTAATATAAGATCATTCCTGTACCTAAGATAAATAGTAGTTATACTGTGATGTTGGTCTCCGCGGTCAATAGTAATATAGTATCGAATATATTACAGATAGATTATTGTTATCGTTAAGGATCTCATGGTATCAGTTTAGTATGGGTTTTGAGGGATTCTGGAATTAGGCTGTTGGTATCATTTTATTATTATGTATTTTAAATGTGTGACATTGATTTATATTCGAGAACATTTACAATATCCTCAGCAGTGTAAATATACACAGATTGTTGTTAAACAACTTTAGGATGTACTGGATTATAATATTGTTGTGTAAACGCGCCCTTACAAGAAGTGGCGCCACTCCGCTCTCTGAACACATTACACAAGAAAATTGTAGCAAAACATTCCAGAGCCATTGTTAACAATGTTTTAACTTTAGGACCAATTTTTGAATGTTTCTTTTGAAAATAATATTGCATATTGAAAATTATACTCTTTTATTCGCCTTAACATACCTTACATTTATCAGTCGTGTGCGTGTTTATTACAGTTAATTGCAAACAAAACGGAGGCAAACACTTCAGAGGCAGTTTTGAGTATTTAGCGAGAGTCATGGCACTTTAGTTGTACTTTGTCTGAACAAAAATTCAACAGATATAGAAAAATCTATAGAAACTACAGAATGTAAACGTGAAAACAAACAAAACGCCTTCGTGACCTAAGTGAAAGTGACCACATAAGTCACCACATAATAGAATCCGCTTCCTGCTTATACAGATAGTCTGAAAATTTCTCCAGTTTCCTCTCTAAAGCGTTTATCTCCGCGGCTAATTCTCATACCATCTCGTTGGGTTTGTTCGGGAAGATCCTGGGGTTCCTCGCTCGAGGCGTGTAGAAGTTGTTAGGCTGGATGTATTTGACAGTGACGTCATCGTGGACGCCATATTTGCTGTCATATATATTCTCGTGGGTGTTGTTGTCTATGGTCCGCATGGTGATGGAATGAATGATCTGACGGCGCTTCTTGAGGCGGATGCAAGAGAACACGGTGCTGAGCAGGACGCCGAGCTTGAAACATGCGAAGATGAAAAGGGACAGCATGAAGATGAGGTACTGCTGCTGGTACCACTCTTCTAACTTGGCCATGCAGCCCTGGAAGTAAACAATAGATTCTTTTACATAAACAGTATGTTTAAAAGGCAATCTGAGTAAAAAAATAATTATAAAAACGACATTTGGTTATGACATTTCATACCTAACAAATGGGGAATGTATGACGCAATGTAGGCTTACTTTATTTTCTGTATCCCGTATGTTAGTGTGGCGTATGGTTAAAGATGTCAAACGGTACCGTTAAAGCGTTTGCTTGGTTTGAGACGAGATGGCGCTGCGTTGCAGTACCTATCTATCTACTACTCCATTAATTTTACTACTAGGTAAAATAAAATAAATAAATACTCCAGGACATTGCACACAGCGCCATCTATCCCCACACTAAGCAAACGCTTGAGTCGTGGGTAGATAACGGATATAATACTTATATATTTTTCTTTTGTAAATACATACCTACTTAATATAGGTACCTACATAGAAACGACCAGACTCAAAACAAGTAATTATACATATTTAAATTTATAAATACTTATGTCAAGTGGGAATCGAACCCGCAACCCTTAGATTAGAAGGCAGAGCCACTACCGACTAAGCTAACAGGGCAGTCAGGGTACTTATAATAATGTACATAGGTACCGGCACATGTCTGTAGTGCGCGTTGGGCGTGAGGTCCTGGCAGCGCGCGGCGTCCAGCGGCGCAGGGTTGAGGTGGGAGGCGTTGCTGGCGTGCTGCACGCAGCAGGACAGCGGCGCGAACATGCCGCGCGGGCCCAGCCGCCGCAGCTGCCACAGCGACATCTCGTAGTTGCGCGCCTCACTCACGCCGCAGCACTGCAACTGGAATGTAGGACCCTGTTTAACTTACGGCCTTACGCGTTAGTCAGAGCGTCGATGCCGGTACTAGTCTACTAGTCTAGTCTACTAGTACCGGCATCGACACTCTGAGTAAGGCAAGCAAGGTTTCCAACTATAAAAACTCTAGGAGCCTTTAGGAGGCGGACTGGACGGAATTGCGGAGGAGTAATTGCTCGCTTGCCCGCGTAAGCCGTCCTTGCTGAGTAGTAGAAACATCATGGCAGATTTTAGTCGGTAGTGGAGTCTCTTTAGTTCCAAGCCCGACATATCATAAATCATTATCAATAATATTTAAAAGATATAAGCCTACCTCAGTCTGCACTAGGTCCACGGATGCCGTGAAGTGTTCATAGTCGGGGACTGCGTAGTAGTTCTGCAGGGCTCCGACGGCGCCCCCGCGCGCGGTGCCCAGCCCGAGGCAGCGCGGCCACAGCGCCGCCGCCACGCCCGCTGCGCACTCGCACAGTAAGAGAGCTAGGACTATTAGGAAGTACTGGAAAAGAGATAGGGAAATATTAGACATCTTTGTTAGACATAAAAAAAGTAGAAGAAGGGAATAAATAGGCAAATTTAACTCATTAATCAAAAGTAGGAAATTCGAAAAAATGTGGTAAGTATGCATACTTCGTTATAAGATTTTCGGCCTTAGGTATCATAAAACGCATTTTCTCTCAGACAATCTAAGCAGAATAATAGGTAAATATAATATAAGTATTGTTTGAAAGAGCTATGCAAGTTTTTTTTATTTTTTAGGAGTTTTATATCATAGTTATATCTACATCTGATCCAAAGTTTATTTAGTACCTACAGGGGTTACATGTTAATAAAACGAAATAACTGTTCACCTTTGTGTGCCTATCTATCAACACTCCATACCGAGTAATTTTGGGTATAAACCCACATAATATTTGGGTCACATTGAGCAACACACACCATTCACACTTTCAACCTCATTCATTCATACCTACTAGTTGTACCTACTTGCACGATTGTAGTGATAAAGCTCTCTATTGTGGGTTTGCTTTGTTTTCGCACACTACTTTTCAATCGGATGAATCGTAATCATCATCCTAAATATCTATGTATGTAAGTACGGGTTGGCATAATAGGTAACATGGGTAAACTAGTTCATAGCTTATGGTTAACTTTTTCATATAAGAAAATACCTTAATTAAGAATTTGTTTTACAAAACTGGCTGTTGGTCGTATTATCCAAGCCACGGTTGTGGCCAAATTTAAACCTTATTTAAAAAAATAACAGGAATTTCTAATTAGCTTACCTAATGCGTTTCTTATTGTGGGTTTATTACACGATTCCCTCAATATGTAAATGAACTTTGATTTAAAATGTATGGAGAAATATAATGCATGCAGAATCTTTATTTTTAAGCCCTGGTAGGCTGGCAGGGTTTAGGTAAGAGGTGTTATAAGTTTCACGAGACTATGTCCAGTTTTGTAAAATGCTGGTCATGTTGCAGAGACGACGTAGAAAATACATCAAGTAAACTTACAAGAGTGAGTATGACATATCCGGGCATGTAGGCGGCCCAGCAGCCCAGCGCGGCGGCGGCGCACACGGCCAGCCCCGCCACCAGCAGCGCCAGCGCCGCGTAGTGCAGCGGAGGCTGCGCCAGCCCGCTCTCCGGCGACAGCAGGAACAAGGACATCAGCACGCGCCGGCTGTCGCACAGCAGCAGGAACCCGCACACTACTTCTATGAAACCACATGCCTGCAATATTCGTAGTCATTTATTTAATTGTTTCTTACACATGACGGGCGTTCGACCATCAGACCGGAAGCAACATACACACAAGCTTCTGAGACACAAGCATAGAATAAAGAAGTCGTACCTAACTTAAAATAAGCGAAAATAATCACGACCGGCAGGATTCGAACCTGCGTAATTCTGATTACCAGCCAGATCGCTTAAACCTTTCGGCCACGGTCTACTTCCAATAAAAAGTTTTTTACAAAATGACTCATATGAAGTCGTATCTAGTACAAATGATAAAAACAGATATTTGAACGAAAGCAGTCGGCTTTACTCAGTGCGAGAGTAGGTAAACTGGTTTTCATTGGATAAGCGCGCTTCATTTTAGACCGTTATTTTATTGCTTACCATCAGACAATTTTGGTCAAGTATTATACCTAACTAGTAAAAAAATGTTTTGTTTTATAGATGATGATGATTATCTATAAACACGGCATGTTTAGAAGTATCCTACACTTTATGTCATATGCACTTTATCGATATTTCATGAAGGAATGTAGGAGGTATAAACAAACTACATGCGTCAATAGGCAATCAAGTCAAAACATCCATTACTTCATATTCATAACTTGTCGATATTGCTAACCAGTAGCAACCATTTAACGAAAGAAGTCCTATGGAAAAAATTTAAACTAATATTTTACGATTCATACATGTTATTATCACGTGGTAATGGCGCCATAACTGAAGGAACTCTTTCGTAAAATGAACTCTAGCTATAGTAGTGTAGACAAAGCAAATGCCGCATATGTGCTGCAAAGTATGTATATTAGTGATATATTAACAATTTACTCACAAAGAATATAGTGTTAAAAGTCCCAAAAAGTAGTTTAGCACTGGAATCCACTTTGCACTTCATATTTTTTTCACTTTTAATAGAAACTGTATCGAAACAAATCGGCGCGGACGCACGCTAAGCGATATTGCGCGGTCGAGAATAAACAAATTCATACATCGGTGAATAGACGCCGGCTTAGAGGAGACACGCTCTGCTGGCGAGGTGGGGTGACTGATAATTAGGCATTTCGAGTTGGAATTAATGTGCTGGTCAGTCCGATGTACAACACTCACCTGTTACAGAATAAAATAAATACGACAACGGTAACTACTTGAAGAAAATATCATAAAAGAACATTGTTGATTAATTATTACTATGGGTTCAAATTCTTACAACTATATTATTGTTAATTTATATAGGCATATGTAATCAAACCATTATACAAAAACAAAAGTAGTCTTTTTGTTCGTCTTCCACATGATATCTTGGAGATGGATTATTATATTCTAATAACAGTAGTAGTATAGGGTCTCGGAATAATAATAATAGTTCCCCACGTACCTACTATAACCTAGCGATCATCAAAGCGAGAGTAAATCGGTTCAGCGAGAGTAAGCACGCTCCATCTTAGGCCATAGCCTTTGCTTACCATCAGGCCAACTATGGCCAAGTGCAAACCCATTTCAGTTAAAAAAAAACAAAATATAGACTACTATCACTAGTAACAAATAAAAGCTTTATACATAGAAAGATTTTATTTACAGAAGCACCAGTGTTGATACCTTATATTGTATACTGTAAGTACAGTGTTTAGAAATCAATATCTTTCTTCTTGAAGCCTCCACAGTTGACGCTAGGTGTCGCTGTGATGTCGTCCTGCTCACGCTCGCTAGAATCTTCTAACTCTGGAATTTATAAATAAATAGGTAATAACTAATTACCTACTAAAAATTAAAAAAAATAATTAATTCATCAAATTATGCAAAATGTTATATTAACTGACTGCTTCATAGACAAAATTATTTCACTAAAGATAACTTTGATTGACTGGCCTGTTAGCTTAGTTGGTAGTGGCTCTGCCTTCTAATCTAGGGGTTGCGGGTTCGATTCCCGCCTGACACAAGTATTTATGCATTTAAAAAAAAATATAATTTCTTGTGTTGAGTCTGGTTGTTTGTATGTATAATAAGTATGTATTTACAAAAGAAAAGTATATAAGTATTATATCCGTTATCTAGTACCCACGACACAAGCGTTTGCTTAGTGTGGGGCTAGATGGCGCTGTGTGCAATGTCCCGAAATATTTATTATTATTTATAACTATATCATGATATAAGTAATGGGTGCATCAAATATAAATTAATCTTTACAATTAAGGAGTTTGCGAAATAATTTACAGTAGCTTTTGTGGGTACAATTTCTCATACAAAATGTCTAAAAGTTTTTTGTTTAATATATATGTTCTTATATTGATATCAATAGAAGGAGATGATGGTCAAGAAGAGCATATATGGATCAAATCAAAGAGAAGGCAAGAGGCCTTTCATATAAAGAGATCAAGAAATTGGCTGAAAATCAAGAAGAATGGAGCATCCTACACAGACAAAGTCATCCCTCTTAAATTAATAATGAATGATTTTTTATATAGTACCTGGAGGCAGATGCAGTTTTTCAATAAGAAACTTCTTCCTCTTCAACTTGAAGGCCAGATCCAGACTGGGAGGCACAAACTGCACTAGAGAATACAGAGCTGATAGCTTGGTCACATGGAACAGGCCATGGTAGTCCTTGAACACTGGGTTAGTCTCACGACTGGAACCAGCAAAGGATTCTATCTTCACTGCATTGTCTACTGAGTACAGGAGCCTCTTCATTATGTGCTCATCCTAAAAATTTGCAAAGATTAATTATGTATATAATATTTGAAAAAAGGGACCTTATAAATATATATAATTTTTTGTGACATACATTACGTTTCACTGAATCCTTGACAGACATGTAATAAAATTTAAAAGTAAATGTAATTAGTACACAGTCACAAATACTGCTAAATATGTGTTACAGCAGTAAGTTTGTATGAGAATGGCCAACTCTGGTGTCAGTCTACATACGATCCTAGAGGCCTGTTTACTGCAGTCATCTTATCATATGAGAGTGATATGTTATGTTACTATATAGATGGAAGTCCAACAACATACATCAAAAAGATGACTTGGAATGGTCACGTATGCAACTGCATTGGTGTCCCGGAGTATAACTCTCAGACAGTACATGAACTTCATGAGATCCTGTCCATAGCTGCTGTCTGCTTCCTCTCCACACTCCATGGACAGCCAGAGAGGTGAGCCAAGTGACTGGATACTTATCCTGAGAATGTTGCCATCTTTACTGTCATTTCTGTATTCATCTTTAGAAACTGCCTTCTTTATTGCAGTCAGGAGCTTGTGGTAGAGGCTATTTTTAAATCCTGGGAATAAGTAAATTAATAAAAACAAAGCTTATAATACAAACTTTTAAAACAAATTTCAATGTTTCATGTTACAAGTTCAGAAGTCTATGACATTGACTGTAGACCTTGAAGCTCAAAAGATTGCTATTGAATCAAATTAATTAGCTAAAGACTGGTAAGAATAGCACAAACTCCACATACTAACTTTAGCCTTATAAACTTTGAATGGATATACAACAAAACCATAATAAAAACCAACATGGATTTACCTTTAGATTCTGGCACATCTTCATTGACAGTCAGGTCACAGTAGGAAATATCAGTGCTCTTTATAGTTTCATCATCTATATGCTTAGTCAGGTCAAAATGATGTCCAAAGGAGGTATTACTGCCGAAAGAAGATTCCACTTGGCTGAGTCCTTCATATCTCCAAGCTATTTTCATTCTTTCTACATTATCAGACATTGCAATTGCATCTGGCTCTTCAGGTGGTACTGTGCAAGGTATGGGGAGTTCAGTAACCTGTGGGAAAAATGTATAATTAAATTTAAAGAAACGAAAGGTGATTAATACGTTGCATTTAAGTAATTTTATTGAAATGAGTGCTTTAAGAGTTTATATAATCATTTAAGGAGAAAATTTTCAATGTTTTTTTTGTAAAGAAAGTTACACCTGTTTTTTAGCGTTTTGGAGTAAAGTACCTACATGTACTACTCACAATATTCCTTGGATTTTCTTCACCAGATGCAATTAGCAGCGCATGTTTACAAGCTACTCCTTCAGCTATGAAGTATTTGATCATAACCCTGCTATAGTTGCCCAAAACATCCTCCTCTATAAACAATAAATTTAGACATAAAAAAATACAATCAAAAATCCTAAGGTACAGAATACGAAGGATATATCTATTGATTCGTACATACCAACAGCAAAAACACTACCAGCGTGCAGTCCACCTCCTAGAAATTATCAAATTATAGTAGTTTCCTCAGCATAACACATTTAGTAACTAAATAATAATATTATAAAAAATAATTTGCAAACAAACCTATAACATGGTCCAAGGATGGAATTCCTGAAGATATCAGAGGTAGATTGTTTTTCAACTTAGTGCCATTTATAGTTGACCGAACATCACTTAATTTTTGGAAACTACGCATGATGAACTAATGAAACATGAATAAAGATTTGTAAAATTGTAAATAAACATTCGATTGCGCCGACCACGAGTTCAAAGAATACTAGGTATTACCCTTTTAAAAAAAGGGCACGAGTTTTTAACGGATGACATTGACTACAATTGAAATGTAGCATTGCATTGCATAGTGAAAAAAAACAACTGTAAAAATTTGCTACATACATACTCCTTGAAATCTTTTTACCGGTTTTTTTTATCTGTGCTGTTTAGTCTGTAGCTTAGTTCATTCGTAAATTAATTACGTTCATTCTTTCGTGACAGTTTTCAATGCTGTGCACGTATTGTTTTTCCATGTTTTAATGGAAATATTTGTGAATATTCCCAGATAAATTAAGTAAAAAGACATTCACCATGCAGGTTCCGGCAGTTTTTATCGATGTGTCTCTCGAAGATCAGGTAAATTGTTATTTTTTATACAGTATACGTCAACATAACCTCCAACGAAGCTGTTGCTTATTCAGTTGATATTGTAAGAAAAGTGCAATGCCCTAAACTAAACAAGCAACAGGGTCACACAATTCATTTCTTTTAGAATAAGTTCTAAAATGTAATTTTGTATTGTGTATAGCATATATAAATAAATAAATAAATAGAAAATAATGAAAAAACTAATGTATTGATTGGGTGTTTACAGGCATTGGAGCTAAAAAAATACTTTAAGGGACTGGGAGCAGATATATCAGAAGAGAAGTCTCCCAATGGAGTAGAGGACGACTTGCACAAGATTGTAGCAGTATGTGATGCTTGTTTCAAAGAACCCAACGAAGCTGATGTAGAGGCGATACTCAACAGTATTGTCTCCATCATGGTGTCTGTAAGTGCATGATCTTGTACGGGAAACTACTTGTGGTGATGCTTATAGTTAATATAAAAGTACCTACATTGTTTTATTATTCTTGCAGATTCCCTTAGAAAAAGGTGAAGAACTTATTCGTTCCTTTGCTCAAAGGCTGACAAACACTCCTGGACCTAAAATGGGCGTTGTTGCTGTGCAAGCGTAAGAGTATTATAACTTAAGTTCTTCAAAACTACATTTATTTGTTTACTATCTATACCAGTGCTATTTTTATTGTGTTTTAGTATGTGGCGCCTATACAACAATCTGGAGAGCCACTCCCCCTTGCGGTACCATGTGTACTATCATGTCATAGAGCTGGCTGCAAGAGTTGGCTTTGTCAGAGAGTTGTTCACGGGTGTAGAACAGCTGAAGAAAGTGTTTGCTGACTGCCCACCTTCCAATGAACAGATGCAGAAATTATACAGACTGCTGCATCAAGTATTAAAAGATCAGCACAGGTTTGTAGTAGATAGTAGTTTGTAATAGATAAAAGTACTAATATGATTGATATAGATCTAGATCAATTTATTCATATTGAGTAGTAGTAATATATAACCTGATAGAAATCCGTATTGGGTGATAGATAAATACATTTCATATATTAATACCAGACAAATCTTACAATCAGAAGTTGTATGTTTATTCATTTTTATTATTGAGTATTAAAAGCTTAGGAAACAGATTTATCTCATTTTAGTATGGTATATTCTGTCAGTCAGACTTATTTTATAAGAAATTTTTATACATAAATAATGTGATTCTTATTACAAATTTTATGACACATGGTACCCATATCTTATTAGAACCTACCTGTGCACATCTTAATATATATTCTTCAGATATCTACTAATGTATAATTTTCATATGATCTACACTTTTGACAAAAACTATCTAACGGCCAATTTTACAGGGCATATGTCTTATAAAATATATAAGATCTAAATCTTTCAAATAATGCTCATTATACCTACTCTCTTGTATCTAGTAGTTGACTGTAAGACATCTGTTAGCTAAGTTATGGACAAGATAAACTATAATTTATCAAACCATTATATGTTTATTCCAGTGACCTGGCCTCCAAGGTGATGATCGAGCTCCTAGGTACCTACACAGACGACAACGCGTCTCACGCCCGTGAAGACGCCATCAAGTGCATCGGAACAGCACTTGCAGACCCCAACACATTCCTACTGGATCCCCTGCTGTCACTCAAACCCGTCAAATTCCTAGAAAAAGAACCCATCTACGAGCTGCTTAACATATTTGTGTCGGAGAAACTATCCAGCTATCAGGAATTCTACAAGAAGCATCAGGACTTTGTACATGCTCAAGGTAAAGAAACCAGCAATGATTGTAGTAAAATATTTCTATCTGTTGTCTGAATGTTATCATCTTTATCAGCTTGAAATTGCCCACCACTGAGCACTGAGCTTCTTGTACCACTCTTTGCAATTCTGAATATATAATGTTATAAGTACTAGGTATTCAATTTTTGTTTTACCATTTGCATAACCTTTTTCATTTTATTATACTTGGATTTGAAACTATTGTTAAGCTTGCTAAATGGTTCAAAAGTTGGTTAACTTCATTAAGGTCTAGACAGCACTGTCCTACTTATGTTTTATATGTACTTTACTTACATTTTTTCGTTTTGTATTTCAGGCTTGAACCATGAGCAGAATGTAAAGAAAATGAGAATACTGACCTTCATGCAAATGGCTGAATTAAACCCGGAGTTATCTTTTGATGATATTGTGACAGAACTACAGATTGAGGAAAAAGATGTCGAAGCATTCATTATTGAAGGTAATTGCGTGTAATTTCTAATAAGATAAAATATTAAAATTCTTATTGAACTAGGAACTATTAGAATTATTTTCATGTTGGAATTATTAATTATAATTGTGTTAGTTAAATGTTATTTTTATTAAATAGATACTTTAATATATGACAAAATGCAAAAGCAGTGGGATAATTACAAAATTATCAAATACGTTTGAGAATATTACACATCCATGTCAACCAAATCATCATAAACACATACAATAATTTATAATACTACAAAGATAATTATCATTTCTATGGGCTTCTGTGCTGTACTCATCTAGATACACTAATCAAGCTACTAAACATTTTTGCCATTGTTTGTGTGCAGTCCTGAAGACGCGCCTGGTGCGCGCGCGCATGGACCAGGCGGCGCGCTCGGTGCGCGTGTCGAGCACCATGCACCGCACGTTCGGGCGCGCGCAGTGGGAGCAGCTGCGCGGCGTGCTGCAGGCGTGGCGCGCCAACGTGCACGCCGCCAGGGACGCCATGCTCTCCGTCAGCGCCGCGCAGGTCGAGTACGCGCAGCAAGGACAGAAGGCTTAGTTATTGTGAAATCCAGTGGCGATGTGTTGTGCAGTGCTGTATCATTGAAGCATTATTTAAACTACGTAAAATTAATCTAGCTATGAAAACATAATGTATTGTAATAGCTACTGCCTAGCTATGAGATCTAGCTAGGTAATAGCAATGAGCGATTTTCCAGTACCAGGTTAATTTTAGTAACAAATGTTGCTAAGAGATGGCGCCACCGAAACGCGCCGGATTTGGGCCAGTCGTGTACAAAATATTCACAGATTTATTTACTGCTAGCGACAGTGAGCTTTTCAGTATAACTCTTTTAAATTGGAGATCTGAAAATCGCTCATTAGAACAACCAGAGAGACACCTATTTTATTTATACATGTAAATGTAATTTCCTTCTTCTTCAAGGTGTTTCGCAATTATGTAATTCGAGGGTAAAATATTAATTACAACTAATATGTGTGAATGAATCACCACACATAATTCATTGTATGTACATCTATAAATGTTTCTATCATATTCATTTTATATTCAATGTCACAAAGTAAGAGTATCATCGAGTTATCTATTGTACAAAATATGGTAACTGTAATATAGTAACTTCAGTGATACAGCACTGCAACACCTATATTTGATCATCTATATTGAATGTCGCCTTATTTGTATTAAAGTTGTGTAATATTCATACGTTGTGTTTTATTTTAACTGTAACTTAACAACTATTTCTAGATTATTAAAGCAGTGGGAAAAATATTAGCAAGAATTAAGTTTGAAAGTATTGTAGAAGAGAATAGTGTTCAAATATTCTTCAACAACTTTGAGCAGCAGAATCAATCTTTTTTGTCACGATCTTTTGCTCTTCGCTTCGCTATATGTCTTGATCAAGTCTTGATATTGTCAATGTAACAGAAACAGCCTTTGACGTTCAATCCTGTGGACCAGAAAAAGCGCGTATACCCGAAAGGGACGACGACAAATGACGTAGAATCTCAGGGCTGCCAGAGTCATAAAAATTCCTCTACTTTTGTTCATACTTACACACATACACACACGTATAAAAGTTGTACGTAATCATTATTATCACCTGAAAAAGGGACTCATAAAAATGACACACACAGTATGTCGATAAAATTTTAAGCAGGAATAAATTATACTAAGTAGGATTTGTAAACAAAATAACTATATGTATATTTCAAGGAAAACTATTTACATTGAAAAAACAAAGAATAGAGTAATAACCAACTACTTAAATAATTTGTTAATATTTTTTCTGGTTTAAAGTAAGAATACCTATTAAAAAAAACTACTTAAACATATCTACAAATTTACAAAACGTCTTAACTAAAACTGTACATGAATATTACAAATAACAGAAATTTTCCTTTGGAATATCTAAATTCATGTACTTCATTTTTAACTTTTATTTTTGTATTTTTCTTAACAATTTTTTGTTAAAAAACAGTTTTGGTCGAAATGTCTAGAACACATGCATGCATGTTTTGGAGGTTCCCAGTTATGTCGCCCTGTTGCATTAATCCAAATTTCACGAACGCTTGGATCCATCGGAAATCTATATAAATAAAAATAAATATATATGTGGTATATAATTAAAAACTCATGTTTTTTAAAAATATTTTGCCTTAATTTCTTGGGTAAATTGCCAAAACGAAACTGGTATCACCAAAAACCGTTTAACCCGATCAAATTCAAAATACTGCAAAATGACAACTATGTTTGACAAACGCTTTGCGAGTAAAACAGTTTACTATACTTTAAATTTAGCCGAGTAATCTCATAAAAACAATTCATGTTTTTAGTCTTATTTTACTATTTATAATCCATATAAATAGCGTTTCAATAAAGCAGGGCTCTCATTGCTCCTAAATTAGTCATAATCAAGTCACATTGTCATAAAAGTATCGTACTTACGTATGAAAGGATATATTTTCATCTTTCCGTTCACTACGGCTTTTACAGCCTTTTACATAGCAAATCACCATGTTCTATGAAATTTTCTTCAATAATTCACTATGTAAATCAAGTTTTTTCACACTTAGCACTCGTAATCACCATATAAAAGCAAAAATATTTTTCACGCAACTGCCATGTTGGGCGCTACCGAGTAATGACCAACGAAACAAAAAGTGAAATTTAGACAAAGACAAAATCCGATTCCTGTCTCTTTCGCTCTTAGGTTTTCTTGATATAGTTGTCCCACTCGCTCATTACTTGTCAACTCCGTCTGATTGATGCTCGAGGGAAACAGCACATTCCTTTCACGTCTGTCAAATTCTTCGTCCACAAACAAACAAATACAACTTTTAATTATATTTACAAGTACCCTCTACGACAAGTACCTACTGTCGAAAAAGTGATATTCTTCAACAATGGATCTATTCTGCTCCAGTAACGGTTGCTCGCGCAACATGTTCCGTTCTTTCGTGTGCGTGAGCCTGTCCCTGCTGGTGGGGCTGCACATGTACGCCTACTTCTGGGGCCCGCAGGACTCCATCGAGGGAGGGTTCACGGAGGTCAAGTATGTGGTCATGCAGCTTACCAGGGGACTCACTGAGGTAAGGGATTATATAGGATAGTTGTTACATGTTCACAGCGGTATAGTTATGTGTTCACAGCGGTTGACGCGATAAATTATAGGTCTCAGGTCTCTACAGGTCAGGCTTAAAGACTAGCACTATCAGTCTTTAAGCCATTTTAGAGGCTCCTAGGCTGTAAATACGAAGTTTTATTCTTTTTCTAACTCTTACACCCACATCATCCCTCAAATAAAACATCTTCAGGTATCTAACAATTAATTGTGACAACATGCGTAGTTGGTATTAGTCTTTTAATTTTCAAGAAATTAGAACTAAGTATAACACCTGTTAATACGCATATTATTGAGTTATGTGTATGTGGTTATGGTGTAGGATATAGTAATAAGTTAATTTATTCATAACTTTGTAAATCCTACACCTACGCACATCCTCAGGTGAACCGCAAGCACGAGCGCCTGCAAAACGAGATGGACCGCATCTCGTCAGCGCTGCCCGCAGTGGCGGCCGCCGCGGGACGCGCCAAGGACGCCATCGAGCCCTCGCTGAGGAAGGGCATCCGGCAGGCCATCGACGCACGAGACTATGACAGGTGACACGCTGTTGGAAAAACTGAACAAGTTCTTATAAGAGTGGGCAACTCAGATGTTGCAGTCAACAGAGGTTCCAAAGCAATTAGATGCTTCATATCTGTATTAATTTTGTATTTAGCTAAGTAGGTATGTTATTGCGTATTCTGTCAATTCTATAATTATTATCTATCTACTAGTAGACGCCCGCGGCTTTGCTCGCATTATTTCAGGATTAAAAGTAGCCTATGACTTGACTTGCCTGTCATGATGATCCGTTCAGCCGTTTTTGCGTGATGAGCGTTTAAATAATCAGACAAACAGAGACACAGATAAACAGACAAAAATTCTAGTAATTGTTGGAACGTGTTTTGCTATCTATCCGAAGTATCTACAAACATTTTTTTAAAATATCTTCAATGTTCAGACTTTCAATCCTCTTCAGCTTTATTATAAGCAAGTAAGTATAGACTTTATTGATAAGTACTAAGTTTTTTTTTACCTAGGATAGGTTTACGTATGACTACAGCCTGCCAATAAAACATTTCTACAATTTTGCTTCCTAATCAACATTAAATAATCCAGATAGCAGACTACGCGCTGGAGTCAGCGGGTGGCAAGATCGTGGACACGGGAGACACTATCGACCACGTGTCTTACGAGTCTGCCGTGGGGTGGGCGCTCCACGCTCTCGCGACCTGGCTGTGCCGCGAGTGTGTGGGGGCCCGCGCTATCCTGCGCCCGGGGACGCTGCCCGGCGAGTGCTGGGCCTTCAAGGGGCCCCGCGGAGAGGCCACCATCCGCCTGCCGGGGCCCGTGCGACTCACCGCCGTCAGCATCGAGCATATACCCTCGCATATATCGCCTACTAGGTTAGTTTGTTATTGCACTGATTTTGAGTGCACATGTCTGGGTAACTACAATATGATAACTGACTCTAGTAACACTTAGATTCAGCTCGTGGTTGAAATTGCAACATGCACATTAGGCTCGTACCTTAGTATATTGCTTAGTAACTTCTACAGAGAAATCTCGTCGGCGCCCCGGCTGATCCAGATCGAAGCGTCCGAGAGCCTGTCGGAGCCCTACCCGCACGACTTCGGCAGCTTCGAGTACAACAAGGACGGCAAGCCCATCCAGTACTTCGAGGTGCTGCATCCCTCGCCCAAGGCGTTCAACTACGTGAAGGTGCGCGTGCTCAGTAACTGGGGCCACCCCACCTACACGTGCGTGTACCGCGTGCGCGTGCACGGGGACATGGACGCGCCGAGCAGACCAGACGACGAGCTCATAGAGAACGAGGAGGTAAGTCGGTATTGACCATAACTTATTTTGTAAGTTAAAGTTTTCGTGAACGTTTTTTCGTGCTATTTTGTCCGCGTAGCTTATATAATACTGTTCGTATATAATATTGTATTGTTATTGTACTGTCTATAAAATAAATCGTGTTAAGATATAACAAAACGCGTAATATTTTTGCATCAGTATCCCTTTCGTACACAATAGGATTTTTTGCTAATATCTGTTACGTGGGCCATTATAGCCAGGTGGCCGGTGGCCGGTTAGCCTGCCTTTGTGTCTTGCACAAACGAGAGAAAGCCTGCACCCATGCCACGACGCCGTAGATGTTAATCTGGGCGTCCACCGTCCGGCAGCAGGACTATAAAGCGTGGGCATTGTGCGCCGGACAATGGTACAAAGCACATAAATTAACATGCGAGCAGAGTGATCATGAGCCCCCGCGGCGAGCGCACTAATGGGTTAAAGGCAGCCCGCGCGCATTGTGCGGCACGGCTTGGTACCTACACGAGGGTAGGCACGACTGCTGGCAGTGGTTGCAGGTTTCATCAGGTTTTTAGTTGAAATTTTCTAATAAATTGGTAGGTGTCAGTTATTTAAAATTTTGTGACAGAAATTTTGCATCTTGTCTCATATAAGGTGCATAGAGAAATGTACAAACACAGAAATCTAAATAAACAGAGATTTCTGTGTGTACAAATATATATGTAAGTATAGAAATTATTTCATTCAATTTCGAATTCTAGGTCTAGTAAAAATGCTGTAAAACTTCGGGAGTTGAATACAGAATTAGCTCCCAAAAAAATAAATCTGTAGCTTACAATATAAATATGACCTACAATGACTCAAAACATTATTTGCTTTAGGAAATTATTTCGTCCTAAACACGTGTACTTATGTACAATCACGAGACAACCGAAAAATCAGTATCATTAAGTATCCATGCAAAACGATCCATTAGATATTCAGGAGCTTTCTTCTTTTGTGATATTTCAATAGTCCTTTTCTTTGACAAATAGATCGAAGTCGTAAAGGGTAGTAGTAGGTACTCTCGTGAAAGTATTCTTTGGGTCGGAGCCGCCTACGTGGCCTTCTCAATATTAATGATGTGATCTTAGTTCAAACGTCTCGCCCAGTCTCTTCCTGACGCGTATTAATGAACCATTTGTGTCCACATTCGGTCAACTATCTCACGAATTCACTGCCTTAGGGAAAGTAAAGAGTGATTATCTACGACTACGAACTGCACGAACATAAGTACAAGTATAAACATAGTATATATATATAAGTCTCGTAAGGAAAGGAAAGTTCATATATGCTTGTTATTCTTGGGAAATAAAAATGTTTAGGTTAATGTCGAACAAATTTTTAAGTTTTTAGAGCTCGCGTTGATGTCTTTTTGACTATAAACACTTGAATTCCAATATGGTCTAAAATACATCAAAGCTTTAATGAAGATCTTTGCTCAGTATTGCTTATTATAATTTAATTTGTTAAGGTCAGTTGGAACCTAGTCAGTAAAAGAGAAAAAGAGTCAAAATTCATATCAAGCAAAAAATTTAATCCAAGTTTCTCGATCCAAACACTCCGCACTGAGCTGTATCCGTAATTGGTGTTCGCGAACTAAAGGGTCATTGTTCGCGCGTTCAAAATATTGAAGGATATTAATATAGAGAGTTTCTGGTCTGTCGCCCGTGAATGCCGGTAAAGGATTGCCGGTAATAGCGCACAGTTGAAAGTAATCGCCCAAGCGTTCTGCGAGCTTCCGAGTGTGCGCGGCACGAGGCACAGGCGACGGCGACGGTGTCTAAGTAGTTCAGAATTAATTACAAGTAGCTTTCCCCCTAGAGCTTTTGCTTGTTTGTTTATTTGTCTAATACATAAATTGTTACTTATCTTAGTTAAAATAGAGTTGTTTAGTTTACTTTTAGAGTTGAATAGTTATTTTGGGCATTAATTCTTTCATACATATATTTTTGATATCTGGAACCGTTTTCGCAGCACACGCAACAGAAGCCCTCAAAGATGAATAATTTCCCCCGTTTTTTCCACATTTTCCATTGTTTCTTCGCTCATATTAGTTGCAGCGTGATTTTATGTAGCCTAAAGCCTTCCTCGATAAATGGTCTATCCAACACAAAAAGAATTTCGCACCAGTAGTTCCTGAGATTAGCGCGTTCAAACAAACAAACAAACAAACAAACTCTTCAGCTTTATAATATTAGTATAGATAAGTAAATAAGTATATTATAATAAGTATAGATGTTTAATAAATATTATGAAGCCAAATCAGTGTCCAAAAGTAATACATACCAGTGTTTGTTAAGTTTATATGTTGAAACATTTATAAAAAGTCTCTCTCAGATCTAGACGCACTAACTAGGTACGGTGTTTTACTACATGTTAAATATCTGTATTATTGGGATTCGTTACCACAACTGCAAGTTACTGTTTGATGAAATTTGTCGTATTAACTGTTTCATCCCCGCCCGTCAGTTCCTTGTGACTTAGACCCTGCATGCCCGAGCCGCCGTGCGTAGGTGTCGCCCAGGGATTCGTTTTAAATAGTCTGCAGGCATTGTTTGGTCCCGCTTTGTCCCGCACATCACTACTCTCGACTACGCTCCACTGACTTTAAATACTTTATACTTTTTTTACTAAATACTAAATGTCCCCAGGAAATGCGATTTTAACAGCGAAAACATCAGAATTACAAGTCATCCAACGCACTCCACTGCCTCCGGCCTAAAGGGTTTGTTGTTACCATCTTAGCTGTTTTATACAAACAACTATTCGATCGAACCCATTCCTCAGGCGATGTCATTGTTCGATTTATTTTCTGAAGAAAATCTAAAGGGGTTTCTCTTTTTATGAGTTTTTTATGTGATGGGTAGTTAGTTACATTCAGCAACTATTAGTGATTTTGTGACAGATACTTGTATACCTACGCTCAGAAATAGCGTATGGTATATTAGTTCTTACATTATTGTGCATAGGTTCTAGTTAAATGTTAATAATGTTAATATTTATGTACTCGTATATTCAAAAACGATTTATAAATACGAGTGCGATATGTCCATCCTAGAAACTAAACGGAGCAAAAATCTGCAAACAATAGCGCTGTCGAGTTAACTCATTACTGGCGGGTTCGCGGCAGGTACGTCCGTATGGCGCGATCAGCCCTTCCCTTCGTAATTTTAGTAAAAGAGCCATTTATTAAAGTAGAGCCCTCGGTAATTATGTGGACTGGATTCCGACATATTCGCTATCGCTACCTGGCGGCAATTTGCCATTCGGCCCTTTGTCTGGCCGCGCCGTGGCGCCCTAAAGGGTTCTAATTTTAAATGCACCGTGTAACGATTCCCGCTTTTATTCCGAAATTTCTCTTTCGCAGCGGTGAGCGCTGGACGCAATATGGCGCGCTTTTTTGTCGCGGACAAGGGTGAGCAATTAACTCGACACAAAATACCTTTGTAGCGGGCTTTTGCGGTTGATCGATAATAATGAAATTACCGCAGACATCAAAGTATTGATGGATAAATGCTGTTTAATTGCGAAACGCATTGCGGATCTACAATTAATGTTTTTGCAATGAATGTTGCAAAAATATACCTAGTAAATTGTTTGCTTTACTTAAAAAATATGATTTGAACTATATTTTAGTGCGGCGGTCCACTTTTTTCATAAGAAATATAAAATTAGTTTTATATGTAGAGGCTATTTGTGTCGATTTAGGCCACAAAATTTCCTTATAAGTAGGATAATATACATGAGAATGGCGGTCATTTGATCGTATCGAATGTCACGGCTAGCGGCGGCCAGTGTGGACAAACAGTGGCGCGGCGTCCGTCCATCTCGCCAGTTTGTCCGCAAACAGCGGATCGAATGAATATAGACAAGCATGTTTGTGATTGCGGATCGCGTTACAACAACAAATAACTGTTTGTTCAGTGTGTGCCTCCGCCGGTAGCGCGCGCGGGCGCGGGGCTCCTCCCGGCCCTCTAATGCGATGCAGTCTCCATGGCGACGATGCACTCACCCCTACGCACATTACGCACGAGAGACCATAAAAAAACAGAAAAACGGAGAGAGCAGAAAACTTATACGACGTCACCCCGGTTCCTGTCGACTCGACGTCCGAGTGTTCCCTTCTTTCAAACATAATTTATGGTTTCGGGGAAATAAACATAAAAAATAGAAAAGGAAAAACGACAGCACGCACGATAAAAAAGCTCGTCGTAAAAGTGCGAGAGGCGCGGGGTCGCGGCGTCGCCGGGCGGGCGGGCGGCAACCCTTCCGCCCGCCCTGGCCGCCGCAACCCTTCCGCCGCCCTGGCCCGCCCCCCGTAAAGGGTTAGTCGCAACCCTACCGAGATCACTCACTCACTATACATACCAGACTAGTGTAGTGATAGTGCCGCTATATGTGTGCCGCTCAATGGACCGCTTGCTGTGGGGAGGGACGCCATTTACAATTTAGATGGTTGGCTATTTTTACTCGTAGTTTAAGAGAGATGATGTGGTCTGGAAAATGATTAACTTTGAATTGTTATAAACGGAAACTACTTTACTCAATATTAAAAATTAACTTAAGCGTTAGGTTTTTTATGGTTTCAAACTGCTCCTTATGTTTTGCAAATGTGTGAACGATATTTTCATTTCAATCAGTACTTATAAAATTCCAGTAAATAAGTTTTGTTTTAGGATATTAATAAATACCGACAATCCCATTAGTAAATTCAATAGGGCAAGATATTTACATTAACGGATTTAGTAATGTAGAAGAAATCAGCTAGATCGAATAATTAATAGTGACGATTTTTAATGCCCGCGGCTTTGCTCTTGCCGTATAGGGGTAGAATTTAAACTATGTCATTCTAAGGACCAATACTCGGTTAAAAGTGAACAAACAGACCAAACAAACAAACACACTTTCGCTTTTATGTATTGATATAAACGTATTGTTAGTGATATCGATCACAAATCTATAAATAGCAAGCAGTATGTGAGCAAAAAGGGAGAGATGCGAAAAGGCGGTAGTAATCACGTCGGTTTTGTAGCGAGTAATGCAAGCACTCCCGGGAGAGGCATCATGGCATCACGGCACCGGCCTGGCTCGGCCTGAACCGGGGGCGAACGAGAACTCAATGTAAATTCTATTTTTTTGCCTTCGTGTATGTGGAATTGGTAAATATGTAAGGGATCACGCTCCTTGAAAATGTTCTTATGTATTTTACTAACTTATGGTTAATTTAAGTATACCAATTGATTGTGTTCGGAGTTAAAAATCTAATCTCTAGTATGAATCGCACATATTATGTAGTTGGAAATGTTGAAATAGATTGGTGACGAATTTTTTATTCCATACAAATAGAAAATTACAAAACGTACCTACCTACTTACAACTAACTTACGTTACAAATTGTAAAACTAAACACTGCCATAAATTATTGCCATATTGTTGTTGAATTGTTTTCACTGTCCAGTTAGTCACATGCAGATCTACAAATAAAATGTACATATTATTTTAAGTTTTTTTTTTAATTATTAGTTTTATTCTTAGCTACGCCCTGATTCCGTAAACAGGGTGAATGTAAATTTAACATTTTAGCTTATAAAGAAATTGAATTGAATTGTAAAATTTAGCTCATATTCAACACAAACTAACTTACTCTTGCCACATAGGCACATTCCTTTCAACACATTATACGTAAGTAGAGGTATAGTAGCCGGCGACCGCTGGTCTCGCCGGCCGGTCCCCTCACATCCTGCGGCGCCCCCGCTAACCAAACAACATATCATAACCACACTAGGACTCCAATACTCGCGTCTATCATTACATTGTGATAGTCCGTCTACTATACATAGTTTTAAAGGTTTGTGTCTTCTTATTAATATACATTGACAATATTTTAGTAATAAAACTTGACATAGCAAAAATTTAAATTATTAAAAAAAAACAATTTATGAAGATAAAATGTATGCAGCATCTTCTATGATTATATTTCAATATTATATGTGTGTGTTGTAACTTTACAGTATCAATAAAGATTCTTTATCTTTATTTATAGGCGGTTTGAATAAAATCAAATTAAGATGATTATTTTCCGTACACAGGAATTTCTGGCCATTGATAGATTTTAGAGTCAAACCAGGACTAAACTCTGATCTGTATACTGGGTTACTAATAACCGTATAAGCTTATAAGGCTACAGTACATCAAAAGCTACAACTTTTGAAAATTCGCGGAAAAAAGCTGAACAGGTTCAAAAATCTGAAAATATAAGTCACAGGAAAAAAAATTGGGTATTTATTTCATTTACTTATGTACTAACAGCTTAAGCCAACACGTATGTACATTAAGCCAACTACTACAATAATGCTAAAGCATCAGGGTAAAACATATATTTTATACACTTTGTTACTTATAAATTTAGAACAATCACAGCAACACGCACGGGTATACTTTAAATCGACAGTAACGATTCAAGCTTGTTAACGTTTCAGCAGTTTTTATAATTTTTGTCTGTTTATCTGTGTTTCTGTTTATGTACATGCTCATAACGCAAAAACGGCTGAACGGATTAACATAATTTTTGGTATGTTGGTAGTATGAGGTCTTAGGAGTGTCATAGGCTACTTTTTATCCTAAAATAATGCGAGCAAAGCCGCGGGCGTCCACTAGTTACACATAAATACAAAAAACGGACATAATTGGATGATTTCAGTTAGATCTTCAAATTATAGTCACCAAAAGAACATTAATTTAGAAAACACTTTTACGTGGGCGATCTTGTTCCTAGTTTGAGAAGTAGTACAAGTATGTACATATGTAGTAGGTAGCATACAGTGGGGGCATTCACAAGATGATTTTTTACTTTGTTTCCGCCCTCTGACCGCCGGCCGACGCTGCTTTTTGGCAGACTTATTTATTGCCAAATGTCGGCTGGAGACCGGGAAAATCTCGCTTCATGTTAATTTTTTCGGGATACAGATAGATTGTTGTTTTGATAGCACACAATACAATGTGTGTTCTGATATCTCATGTATCTATCGATTATCGGCTGAGTTACTATGCACAATGGGCGCATCTCGTAACGAATGAAGTATTTGTTCCGTGTGCGGCCTCTGGCGGTGACGTATGGAAGGAATGTTTTACCCGAGAAGGGCTATCAATAACGGGCTCTCATGCCAAGGGTCCACCGGTTTCTGTCACTACACTTATTTAAATTCCCGTTTTTGTACGAATTTACATTAAGTTCCATGGCGGCTAAGATGCGAGGTACAAGTAGGGAGATGTCCCTTCTTACGTTGTAAATTAGGGGTCACACAAAAACCGTTGAGCCCCTGGCGCAGCCATAACGTCCAGCGCTCGGCCCTCGCCCATCGTGACGGTGAAAAAGACCCGCTCTACCTACTTCACTTTTTTCTCCCCGATGTCCGATCGATGCGATTAACAATTCGCAATGTATTTTTTTGTCCTGTCGAACAGTAACCGGTGTACAGTACCCGGTTTAAATTTTTCCGTAAAAAGTTGAAATTACGAGGGGACAATTATAAACACATGCGCGAGCGCGTCAAATCCTCAGCCGGCGGCGCGCGCTCGTTCTGGGACATATTACGGCTTTTTTAAAACTTCCAGTAGGACAGGGGAAGATGCTTTTTTAAAAATAAATTTGCTTTTTTTAGGTAAAAAGTGTGTCCCCGCAGTCGAGTCCAATTGTTGCGTGTCGGATGAGCACGAGCTGGATTTTATGTTCGGAAGGGATTTTTTATTGCGTGGAGTGTGCGCGGGGTGCCGGTTGCGGGGCGCGGGGAGTGATAGATACATGTCTCGCACTCGGCACACGTCACGCAGGAACCCTTTGCTTGCATACATATTGTTGCTGGTCGCTGCCACGCCGCCGCCGCGGGCGCTACGTGACGATCTCCGTGCCTCCACCACACTACGTACGTAAACAATTACATCTACTTTTTACTCAGTCGTTCCTAAAATAGCTTTGTATTTTCTAAGAATTTCGTTAGATGAGAAATCCTTTTAATATGAATCCCCTGAGTATCGTTCTATTCTATCTGGAATATTCCATTCAACCTGTCAGAGACGTACTCGCTATCTGTTTACAGAAACAGTTTGAAATGGGTTTTGTCACATTATTTGTAACATGTTTTGTAATATTTAGGTACAGATACTACATATATACTCGTAGCAACCTGAATGTATAAAATACAATATAGATATAAAAGTATTATCAATCTGAATCAAACTTGTCTAATAATATTAAATTAGACTATCCTCTTCACAAATTCAGAACCAAACGTAAAACCAAAGTATTTCCCCGAGTCTCATGTACTCTCTACTGTATATAGCCGCAGCCCGGCGGCGGCGCGCGGAGGGCGACACCGAAAGAGGTGAATAAGTCACAACTAGTTTTTACTCCCTTCGTCGGGCGGCCCTCCCCCTCCCCCTCGCACACACGCGCGTCTCCAGAGATGAAACTTTGTGGGGAGTAGGAACCAACACAGGCGCACGTGTGAGACAACAAACGCCGTTACTTGCCTAACTCTAACTTTAATTGTGTCTTTTCAATCGATAGTTCCCTGGGAGCCCGAACACATCTTTCATTTATCGCCGGCTCGGTTCTACCCCGCTGCCTATTGTCTTTTGACGGCTATTTCTTTCTACGGGATCTACTACGAAGATCTTTTATGTACCTACCTACGACTACGTATTACCTATGTAAAGTTTTATTTGGGTTGCCGGTGCTCGGGTCTTATGATTTACGTCGCCTTTGTGAATTCGTTCGATAAAAACGTTTTAGTTGAAATGGAAGGTAAAAGATGAAAAGGCATTTGTGAAACAATGAACAATTACTTGGACAGTTTCAGGTCTGTAGTTTTTTGCGTAGCGTGGCGTGGCTATGCTACGCGGTGCTACGACGTGCTACGGTAATTTAAACAAAATAGCTTTTTAAAATTATTACTTAACAAATAAGGGAATATACTTCGGAATAATAGCTTGAGCACATTGAGAGATAGCAAGAAATGCACAAACATGGCGCACTCTTCATGTATGCGTCCCCTGCGTCCGGTGAAGGGACAGCCCTTCGCAAAAAGCCCGAATGCATCCCGGACCTTCGCTTTGCATAATCAATAGCACCAGCGGCTATTGTATAATCGAACCGTTGCTGGGGTGAAGTAAATAAAATACATGTTTATTGCATGAGCGTTAAAAATAAAATATTCAATCGTTCGGATATGGGATACGGGCTCGGTATATGGCGTTCGTAGCGTGCCGAGTGACAGTTAGCTTCCGCGAAGTTTGTTCTTAAAAATCAAATATGCAAGACGCATGTATGTAACCTTGACGAGTAGAAATCTGGGTTGCATGATATCATATACTACACATGTGAGCGTATATTACAGTATGTATTTCCATATTTACGGATGTCCTAACTGATTGAGTCTATTTTTAACAGTGTTCTATTTAAAGTTTTATTTTGTTTATTACTTTGTTGTACATCTTCTTCTTATCGAATGAAAGTGGCAAACTCTGGTATCGAGAGTTCATCAAGTCGCTCTAAGGGCCTCTGATATGTTTTACGACTGCCGTACTAGACAAACAGCCGGGACCTACAATACAACGTGTCCTCCGAATTCCGACCTATGGTATGTATGTACATATCGTTTCTATATATACTACACACACACACACACACAGACACACACACACACACACAGACACACGTGATTTTAAGAAATAATGTGCCTCATTGATAATGCGTTATACAATATGACGGACCTCACATTGAGGTGATGCATTATGTCAGTTTGTAGATATTTTTGGTGTTTCTTAATTGTGATAATGCATAGTGACTCTTTAATAAATAATTAATTTTTGTAATAACTTGTAACGCTGTTAAGAATAAAATTAATCGAAATGGAGTCGGTTGGCATGGTGTTAGTAATAATAAAAAATAGTTAATAGTAATTGTTATCATTTATGTAAATACATATACCTTATGTATGAACTACATAGGTATGTACCTTAATGCTTCCATACTGTAAAAAAATGTCTCTAGTCATAATTTCTAAATCAAACTTCAATAGTTTACAATAAATATTCCAGTCGCAATTCCAGATTCCGAAACTACGGAAATCATCGGGCGGAATATTTAGTTTGTCATCGATTACGCAAACTGTTTCAAGGGTGCGTTGCGTCACCCATTGTGAAAAAATATGAGAGCGTATATAAAAACCGATGCAGCTGTCGGGCGGCACACATGCGAATTGTAGCGAGTGGCAGCAGGGAGTTTGTAGAGCGTGGTGTGCGGCGCTTGCGACGTTGTGGCGCTGGGCGGTTGGGAGCAGGGCATGTACGCGACCCTACGTCGGGGAGAAGGGTTCGCTCAATCCGCGCGCGGGAAGGGTTCGCACGGCCGCCGGCCGCCGTCGCGCCGCCGACGCGCAGGCGCACGCGAACTTGAAAAAACTCGCACAATGCACACTATGCCGCTGTTTTTGTTGTTAATACAGCAGATTGTTCGTAAATTTCCTTTCTTTTGCAAAAAGTAATATCATCAACTCGTTCACGCCCGGCCTTTCAAAGGGAGCTTTTTAAAGAGGGAACAGAAAATTGTTAAAAACTGGTAAAAAGTGGGTCAGAAAGGGGTGCTTTTGAAACTTGTAATCACTACCTCGCCTCGATCGATTGCCGTTATTATACAAAAAATCCTTTTTTAGGGAATCGACAGTTGTGAATTTGGATCTTTTGTATTTCGGATAAAATAATAAGCGAACTATTTTGCTCATGGATGAGGGAATAATTAAAGGGTCTTTAGAATGATTGAAAAAAAGGTAACGGATTTCAATGACCATAAGGAAATAACTTAAATTTAGGGAGTTATACTTGTAAGTACATACTATCAATATGCTCTAATATTTAAAAACAAAAGTAGTTATCACGATGATTATATTGCCAATTGTATTAAGATTTTAATGTAAGTAATAAAAGGATTACAATTATTATATTAGTACATCTCAAAGTGATGTAATAATCCAGAGTGGTTGAGTAGTCATAGATAACAACCCCGAGGGTTTCTTCCGACATTATCTTTTAATTTAAAAAGTCAATTTTAAAAACACCAACATTATACGTTTTATTTCAAAAACATAAAATGACAAAAAATGAAATCTCAATCATTTATAAATTAGCTCCGCGGACAGCTCGCCTGTTCATCCCTTTATCAGTTTTACAATCGGCCGCAATAAAGGGTAACTATCGATTGTTGCCAACCAGTTTTTTGTACTTTTATACACTTTTTGTGTCACTTCACGATTTATGTCCTATTTTTGAACTATAATACAGACACACTGCGTTACTATAATGGTCCTTGAAACCGCCAATAAAGGGAACTCTTTATTGATGATTCGGTGCGCTTTAGATTAAAACAAGTGGCCTGTCAACTCTTTAGTTTGGGATTTTCGACCAATTGTTACTAGGATAAGTAGGTTTTGGACATCTAAGCCAAGTAAAATAGGTGCTAATTTACTAGAAGAGTTATTTAAGCATTATTCTGGTTGAAATATGAAAGTTTACTAACATGGTATCAACTAGTAAGGTTTTGTTTGTTTAAGTTGTTTCAAACAGAGTCTTATTATTATGTATTAAATCTGAGATTTCTAAATTTATTGAATATCTTCATTTTAATTAAATACCTACACATATTGTACAGTTTATCAAAATTAAAGTAATATTTTAAAAGATTCCAATTTCATAAATGACACAAGTCATTGTTTCTTTGACTAAAATCGTAAATATGTATCATAACGATACAAATTACATTTATTGCTAGTCATTGTTTTGCCTACTTATCGTAATTACTATTAACGACACACAATGGAATGATTGAAAACATCAGCACAACACAGGCATTGTCAGCTAAACGGCAAAGAATTGGCTTGTTAAGGCGAACCCTTTACCTGCGGCTGCGCAATTACACGATATTTACACGGATATAATGCCTTTACAACCCTTGCAACCCTTCCATTGTGGGTTTTTGTGCACTTGCACGCCGGACGTGACAGCACTGTGCATACATGTGGCGGAGAGATTAGAAAGTAGGCTGCATTCTTGTAAAAAAATTTTAATTTCGTAGTTGACGTATGTATTTCTAATTTTTGTTTTCTTAATTTGCATGTATTGTCTATTGATTATGGCATAGTGAGCAAAGCAATGTAGGAGGAAATAGATACTTCATATCTTCATTAACAAAGGACTTTAAAAACAACAATAATGTATTTTAATAAAATAAGAAAAGGTATGTTACTTCGTTATGTATAATGATACCTTGTTTTATATTACGAAAACCTGACTTTCACCTTTAACATATTTTTCTTCCACATGTTTAACACTTTTTGTCCTCTAATAAAAGGTTAAAACAACATGAATATTAAAGTCATAGGTGTAAGTGTTTTTGGTGGTTATTGAAAAAACGCCTGATAGCTCAGCCGTGGCAGTTGAGACACAAAAACAACTTTCTGTGGACTCGGTTGTTTTTTATAACGACACCTGTTCTATGGATTACTGAAATTGATAAAACAACATATTGTGTTATTTGTGTGTCAAAAAAAGTAAGAGTTATTTTTATCGGTGCTCTTGTGTGCTTAATCTATAGAATTATATTATTTTTGTAGCATGGCATTGTGTAATGTCTAGGTTTAAGCTATAAGTTTAAGGTTGTTGACTTTAAGAGTACATATTTTGCAATTAGAAAATTTGTTTTTGATAACAGTACTTACCTTATTAGTGAAATAATTATGTATCAATCAATCAATCAAGCATTCTTTATTGTACACCAATAGCAAAAAAACACAAGTATGAATAAAATATGTAAACCATAGTATTGGGACAAAGGGCGGCCTTATCACTTAGAGTTACGTATGTATATGAACATAAAAAAAGAACAATTAATTCAGTAAAACATTGGAGATAGGTCAATCAAAAAAGCTATTTTACATGAATATCGTAAAAGGCAGATGTCCATTACACATGCCGTAAAAAGGTTATCGATAACCGTATGATCCAATTAATAGATACGAAAACAATCGCTCGTTTTGAGCTTTAACGGCTCTCAAATAGCTCTATCAGTATCCGTCGAATTAGGGTTATTCGATATCTGGCGTTTTTTCTTGAGGCGTGCGTCTACCCCTTTTTTAATCGGATTTGGAAGGCGCGTGTGAGAGTTTTTATGTTCGTCAATAAAAAGTTAAATCCACCTTATTGCAGCCGTTAGGGGTCAGCTTTTTTATAAGTTTCCTGCGGGCGCGGTAGGTGAATGTTTTAATTAGCCGACTTGGGCCGCACTAATAATTGTAAAGCCTCATTTATAACTCTGTTAGCATAATTTAACAGGCCGATGCGTATGCGCGGGCAGATTAACATCTAACATTCTTTGTTATCGAGCACTCACTCATACTCTGCTAGTACTACTGGAGGTACTCCGTCCCACGCCACTCACAGGAATTTTAGGGTTTCATGTAAAACTCACATTACTTTTTTATAAGACAGTCAAGGGGTAAATTAATCAAGACAAAAAAGCATAGGTAGAAAACACACACTTAAACTACTCTTATTCATATTATACAATTTTGTTTTGGCGAAGGTATTTTTTGGAACATAATAATCTTTTGCTTAAAAAACAAAACACACAATACTATTTTTACGATAAAATATACAGAAAAATACACGCTTTCTGTTAAGCGGGTATCGGAAGCGTGTGACAGTGCAGGAATTTTTCTTTATAAAATGGATTGGATGAAGAAAATGCTGAGGAATGTCATTAATATTCAAAACGTAACGAGGAGGGATTATAAAATAATAGCAGTAATTTGGGACGGCACGCGTCCACCGCGGCCCCCGCGCCCCGCGCCCCGCCCCCGCGGCCGCTTCTCAAATTCCTCAATAAGATATGCATGGAAATATGTCTGCTTTATTACATTTTTCAAGTGACTAACTTAGATTATAATATTCCACACTTTTCTGAAATATCTCAATAACTTAAGGAGTCAGGCAATGTTAATCGAAAACAAATTAGCATTTTTATCGCCAAGACATGACAACATTGTCGTCTGTTAACGTGTGGATCTGCTCTAGTATCTAACTAGGTACGCCTACATATTAGATAGAAAAGCTGTAGCCTATCATATAATGTATAAATAGATATTTCATAAGGTACATATGTGTATTGTTTATTAACATAACTTATTAGATACGAGTACGTGGTACTAACGCAAACCCCTCGCAACTATTAAAAAAACTTACTTTATTCGTTGGGAGGTTTTTTAAACACATACCATGTGATTAAATTCTTTTAGAAAAGCATATTTTTTAAGCAAATGATGTCAACTGTCGTGGTTAGGTGGCCAATAATTATAGTCCGACGTAATTTCGACGCTTCTTTCCTTTTCTATCATTAAATAGAAGTGATCGGGAATTAACTTTAATATGAGTGTTAAAAACACAGTTCATACTGAACATTTTATTTTTACTTTATGTACCTGTTTAGGTGTTCTGACTAAGAAACATGAAATAAAAAAGTAAATCTATTAAAATGTGACAATGGCTTTTATATGCAGTTGTGACAAAGAACAATAGAAATGTGAAACAGTTATGCAACTACACAGAATTTTTTTAAGTATTCATGCGAACTCTTTTTGTGTTCAAAGAAAAATTGCAAAAAATATGGTTCAGTTGTCGTAAGTCATAACTGCAACAGTCACGCTCACGGTACGCAAATTTGCAAAAATTAGAGTAAGTACAATAGATTTTTTATGCCTACTTATAAAATATGTTTCAAAAGCACGTTTTTTTTATCTAACTTTTGTTATGAATTTTTGGTAGCATTTGGCCCTTTGTTTTGTTAATATTTTACAGAGATTAGTTTACCTTTTTGTATTTCTATTTAGTCCTAAACATTTTTTAAGTTAGGTTACTAAGGTTTTTGTAATACTTATTATATAGAAGTAACATTTTTTTCTATTATCCATGCTCACTGGCTCATCATATAATAGTACATTGTTACCCTAGGGGTGAAAGTAACGGGTAGTCCCTCGAACTATTGGCGCCCTCACTGCGTTCGGGCGCCAAACCCCGTCTCGGGACTAAATAAGTCTTTAACCCGAGGTAAACACTGTGCTTTTCATTACAAATACGAGGAAAGTAAAAATAAAAACATGAATTACATAGCTAAAGAAAATATGAGTAAATTTTATTTTACCACCCAAGTCAAAACAAAGATAGGTACCTCAAATCGTATGATGATTTTCCACTACCGCTTTAGCCTCTTCTTTTATAAAATCAGGCGTTAAATTTATATGTAAATCAGATGAACTCATTTTATAAGTACAAATCTCTGCTATACGTATAAACAAAAGTCTTCAAATCGAAAAAATAAATGAAGATGGCACAATACAAAGTTATGGCCAAAGAAAAAAAAACGAACTACCGCTTTCCCGCCTATTTTGTTTTTTTTGCTGTGGTCGGCCAGCTATTCATTTTTTTAGCCATTATTTTTTATTTTCATCATTGAAAAAATGGTAAATATTTTACCGAAATCTAAGTTATTTTAAAGAAATTGTTGAAACTAAATTATAATAAAGTTATTTAAAAAATATATACTTCTATTTTACATCGTGGCTGTATAAAAAGTTGGAACATGGTTCAATAGATGTGAAAATGAACTATTTTTTTTTTATAATTTGACAGCTGTCAGTTGAAAGCGATTCTCCCTAGGGATGAAAAGTACTACTTTCAACCCGCTCCTCAGGCAACTTCAGACCTACTTTCAGAGTATGAGTAATGAAAAATATATTTATTATTATCGCCGACACCGCCGCGATACATTAATACATGTATAATTACATACATACATTGTTGTTTTCTATTAGTACATGTGTAACAGGAAAATTTATCAACAATAAATAAAGAACTGAAAAATACTGAGCAAATCCAACAAAAACTGTTTGCTAATTGTACAAAAAGTAGAGCAATTTTAGGATGACCGCGACATAATAATTGTTGTTCCACAATGCGGCCTGTGGTCTAAACTGTAGCGCAAAAACGGTATCTGTATTGAAATATGGCTCCACACAGAGTTCCGGGTAAGCAGCCATAACTGAGGCCGTGGGCTGTACCAGTTATAAATATGCAAATAAAGCAATATTTTGCCAAGGACTGCTCGCTAAATGTATTCTGAGTAGAGCTGCTTTATTGCTCAGTGAGCGACTTTATAGTGTTGTTGCGATAAACAATTAATGTGATGGAACAATTATGGCAGATACTTAACCGTAAAAACAACCATTCTATACTGTGCACTTTTTTAGCTAACTGCGTTTTTGTATACAGAAAGATTGACCAAGACAAAACACTCACACGATATAAATCTTTCATTCATAAAAAAACACAGAAATATTTATCTAACTACAACATAAAAACACTCGAATATTACTGAATTGAGGAGATGTTGTTCTGTTTTGCGCGCGTGTGGCGTAGGTATTCGGTGTCGGATAGGCTGATCAATCATGGGCCTACCCCTTCTATCTTGGGGCGGTGAACACACGCGGTTGCCAGGCGACGGGGGCGGGTGGCTGCCGCATCGCTGGCTCCACTCCACACGTGACACACGCCCGACACAACACAGATATGACGCGACGCGACGCATCCAACTAAGCTTATACGAGCATTTTGCTGCTTTTATTTTATAGAATTTTTATTATTATATTTGTTTGTCCAGGAAAAACATGTGTATTTTTACTAATAACTGTATTTTAAAAAAAAACTTGTAGGGTTAGTACTGAAATGAATTTAAGTTTTTGAGATCTAAAGCTTTTAACATTTTATAATAAATAAATTTAATAATGAACAAAGGACATGTTAGTTATAGTGTTTATTACCCATAGTATTTATACTATATGCCAGTAGATAAATATAAATACGCCGCAGTTACAGGCATATTAATAAAATACCTACATATATGAATAGACAGAGGTCAGTCGAAAGATCCGAAGCCTTCTTTAAGACATAGATAAAAGTAGTGGAAAGGAAATCAACGAGTAGCACATCAATCTCTCCATATTTTATCTAAATCATTGGTCAGAGAAAAAGGAAAGGTCGAATAATTCGATTCCAGCTCCCTGGTGCGGTGAGTGCTTCAATAGTTACGATACACTTATTTAACACGACGATATGTAACTGATTTCATGTTTACCTTTCTTCTGAAATCTGAGCCATTAGCTGTATTTGTGATAGGTGTATAACGCGTTGGATCCGTGAGTCCCGTGTTTATGATATCAGTACTGCGTAAATAAAGAGCGTACTTGTGAAGTAGGTAAGGTTGGAAGCGGGAAGGTTCGCAAGAAGCCCCGGCACCGCGCCGAGTACAAACAATGCGGCTTCGTATTTTCGTTGTGTATGTGTGTGTGTAACGGAGAGGCCGCGGTGATCCATCATCCCGCCGCTGACCGCTCCCCACACCCACCCCGCTCTTACTTTTCACTTTCTCTACATATTTTAAGGAGAATAAAACTTTCCCTTCGCCCCCGTTCGCCTATATTTTCTGGGATGTAATAGAGTCGCGGCACACTTCGTTTCCGTCGAGAGATTCGGTTTGGGACACTTCGCGAGTCTTAGTTGTCTCGTTATCGTCACCGATGACAGCTCGGATACGGACTAATGTAAAAATACTTTATCTCGAAGATGGTAATTCAGCTGGGACACAACTTTTCTGATCGATGTTGACTTTTGCTAACTTCGGGGATTTATCTAACCTACTTTAAGACTTGACAATATCTAATGGTGCTTACTTGTAACGCATCCGGTCCTTTTAAGTCGAGATTTTCCTCTGATTTTGTGTGACATTTGTGTAATATGAAAGTACAAGCAGTGCGCTAGTCGCTCGGTTGAAGGATGATAGGGCAGGAATGTCGGTAGTGGTGTACGCAGTGTCTATAATAAATGAACGGGCGCGGGGGATGCTGACCAATGGCATCCCTCCCTCAATCAATATGATGGACTCGGCCGCGAGGGGACGATCGCTCACTGATTTTTTCCCTCGCTGACAGCGCGCGGGAGGACCGGTTTTTGCCCCTCCGTGCATCACATGAGAGGGAGCTGCCAATTAATAAGTGCGTTGCTAGCTCGACTCCGCCACGCAGTTACAACTACAGGATTACACTCGCATTACTTTCAATATTCTGCACGCATTATTCTTGCCAATAGTTTTGAATGTAAGTATTATTACACGTCTTGAAGTATAATAAGTTTTGTATGCGATTACCTGCGAGTGCGATCATACCTACAATGGTACACAAGTATTTAACTAAATACAATCATTAATTAGGTACTGCTTTTATTAGTCAGTAAATAAATGTCTTTGATGTTTACATTTCCAATGAAAATATACTCCAGCAATCAACATAAAATCTCTAATTCTTAGAAAGTAATTAAAAAGCAATTAGAGCGGATCGCTTAAAATTCATACTTCTCAGTCAAAGTGATCCTTGGGAAATTCTCTCGAAAACATCTCGCCGCTTCAAACATCGAAATCTTAATCTAAGTTTAAAATTTCTTCGAGAATCGGCAAATTTTGCACTAAGTCATTAAAGTATAAAACTTCGGTCATTTCGCTGGCGTTGCTTAAAAGCCTTTTTAGGCGGAGGAAAGTAATCTTTCATTAGGAGAGGGAGGAGCTAAAACGGAAGTTCTCTTTGAAAGGAAAATTACACGTCGGTTGTGTCCGTGTAGCATTCAGCGGAGATGGATTTTAATTACGTCAAACAAAGTTGCGGGAAGTTTGGCGGAGCGACCCGCCGCCATTATATCGGCGGATTGATCAGGCGCGCTGCCAGCTCGCTAATGATCGCTAATTGATTGTTGCTGGTGCTCGCTACACTCCCCGGTACTGACATAGAAGTTGTTCTACACGCTTGTAGGCAGGCACAAGCAAGACAGACACAAAATATAGCATCCACTGCTAGGTATTTGAATGGGCTAAAAGGTGCGATAAATCGGGCACGCCTTGGCGCGCCATGGAAATGTATTGCGGAGCGGTGGCGGCGTTAATCAGAGTTCAGTCGCCATTAATTTGATTAGGGTTAGTGGGCGCGGGACTATCAATCCGCCGCATTACCATGTCCACTCCGCGTGCCTAGGGCTGCCAGCTGACACATCAATACTCTCACTCCCTTGCGTCTTCATGCTATCATCTACTTGCAGAAACTAAGACCCGCTTGCATAATGAATCTTAAACATATATACTTTATCATTTCGATACCAATTAAGTGATTCATATACAAGGATGTAGCTACAAGTAAAAGTAAATTGAGTTCTCAGTTAAAGCTTTAACAGCCTTCGTCGTAAACTTATTATAACTATTGTTGGAATGGATCATGTTTAGAAATAATTATACATACGAGTATGTACTAATGTATCCAACTATAATTTTAATTATCTGGTTTTAATTCCAACAAACGTGAAAGTATTTATTTGCACTTAATAGTATGAATCACCAAGCAACGCTAAATAAATTAATTGAAGCAACCGTTGCTTTCATTATGTAACGTACACGGCTAGTTTACAACGAGCGCCAGCCCTCGGGGCTTGTAAAGCGTAGTTTCGACCGATTCGTGTTTAGCACTTTTAGGTCAATTAGGCAGAGTCGCGCCCGTCCATTGGCGACTAATCAGGGCCGCGCCAAACTTTATGCCGTGTTAATTTGACTAATGCGCCGGATTACACCGGTGATAAACCGGCCGACACCGTGGCGTGGTGTACTGGCTACCGTCGCTATCCATCATTCATTTACGCTTAATTTGTTTATGTTTACGAGTGATATATGACCACTTTCGTGAAATTTTCCCATTCGTATTGCCCTAGTGAAATGGAAAAACAAATTGAAAAGCATGAACGGTGTAAACGATAAGTCATGGTTGTCTAGAAATGTAATTGGCCGTTACATAATTAAAAAGTGAAATTGTAGTCTGTAGGAAAATGGGTAGAGGTTGCGTAAGTGTATGGTGGTGGGTACAGGCTAGTTGAGATCATGTCAGGTCTACAAGGCGCTGTGTAAAGGCGGCGGCGGCGGGCGGCAGCGCGATGTCGTGTCCACTCACAATTAGTAGTCGGAGCTACTTAACCAATTAAAAGTGAAACAATCGCCCTCATCGTGTCGGCCTGTGAATACGCCCCTATCACTGTACACGATATTCGCTTTTTGTACACCACTTTATGTCATTTTAAAAGGCTCCTCATTACTACCTCGATTACGGCCACAAAAAAGGAAATTCGTACGAACGTACGTCCGCACTCATAGGGGACAATTTATGTTTCCCATATTGGATATGTTATTGTTGTTTTGGGAGCTCCATGACGTGTCAGAGCCACATTATTTATTCAATGTAGTTGACGTTAGCGAGCCTTCGGTAACAATCTAACTTCAATCACTCTAATTCTTCTAATTCGGTTTGGAGCCTCGAACAAATTGAAGTTGTTTGGGGTATTATGTGACATTAAAATAACAAAGTGGATGGATAATTTACTTATTAACGGTTAAAAAGGGTTCTAGTTATTAAATTACTTATAACTTCTTCAAAATTTAGAAGTCTATCCGCGGGTTGTTTTAACGTTTGATGACTAACCTGTTACAAAATCCTAATACGAATAATTTTGAAACTATTTTAGACGGTATGACCAGTTATTCAATCGTCATGCTTGAATTACTAGTGGCCATTTTGTTTAAAAAATGTGCCGAGGATTACCAGACTACTTAACTGAAATGCATTGAGTATCATCGTATACTATGCGTCACTTTATTTCACTTATCATTTCACTACTTGTGTCTCTATATTTGTCTGTAAAAGTGATAATTTGTAAATATATGTTCGTAAATTGAAGTACAGTTCAACACAACAATTTATTCTATTAAATTTCGAAATCTTGGCTTTGTTTGTGATGCTTTAAATTAGACCACAAAACTTTAGAGCTTTTTTAAGAAATGAATAACAAGCAACTTTAAATAGCTAAGAACTTATTTTTTTTAGTACTTATGTGAATTAATAAATGGTATTCGTAAAATACAGTACATATGTGTACTGTTTTTTTTTTATAAGAATATTTTTATTTTCCTATTGAAGACCGTCAAACTACATCATAGAATATGGAAACATCCAGTCTGATAACAAAAAGACAAACGGTTCCAAAAATATTGGTTCTCATTTTCCGAGTGATAGTACAACCTATAACCCGGGCAGTTGTCTTCAATTGCCGCGAGAGGGTGACGGCAGTTAATTCATTTGTGGCGGAGACACGAGTATGCGGGAACATTTTATCTGACCACAGCACTGCCTTAACAACAGATACTGATGTCGCTCTAACTGGGTGTGGCCACATTAAATTATACACGGACAAAGCGAGGAAGGATATTACTTATTTGGAAGACGAGGGTGACGCTCTCTTTTTAAATAGACTATTTTTTGATGGCTCCGCATTTATGTAAACTCCGACTGAGATAAAAATAAACCGTTCCATCTGAATCCGATAAGTTAACTCCGTATTACACATACACTCGTTTAAAATACACACATGTCAAGTCACTGTTCTAAAAGGATAAAACGAATCGAGAAGGAGATAAAAAATCCGAATAAAACGTTGTCTGGCCCCGCCTCCCGTCTCATTGGGCGACGTAACCCTTCCAGTGAAAGGGTTATTATTAGTCCCTCCGCGAGACGCGCCCGCGCCGGCTGCGGCCGCGCCTTGTCTTTTACTTTTTTATTCGTTTTTTACTTGAACGCGACGCGATTCGATTGGACGAAAGGGTTGCGTATTAATAAATCCACAGACGTATGTAATACATAGGGCGGAGCCGCGAGAGAGAAAGGGTTAGGGTTAAATGTCAATTTTAAAGGGGAATATTAGATGGGGTTAAGTGTGAACATAAATCATAATGGATTGCTCTTTTTGTAAGTGCTATGTACCGAGTTGTTACACACATAATATATAGAGACCTTTTAGAACACCGTCCTTGTGTGTAAAGAGGATTATACATTGGACAATTTCTAATCTGGTGTTAGAGTTAATTCAATGTTGATGATTAATAACGTTAAGTCAACAACTGCATTGTGGAGTTAAGTGTTAATCTCGTCACATTAGGATGTAACTGTTTCTTTAGGCGTGTGTGAGAGCGCTGTGCGCGCAAGGACGTGCCGGCCGCCTCCGCGCGCGGCTTACACGCCGACACCTTGTGATTTAATTTACGCTCAGAAAGCCTGTCAACGAGTCATAATGCCGTTTCATCGACAACTCTATCCAAACGGATTATCTTGCGCCATTAACGCAACACTCGTTCATTGGAGAGAGACTAATCGCTTCACTCTAATCTGTCGAGCCGACGTGATCGCCAAAATTAAAGGCGATCGTCGTAAAACTATTTCAACCATTGTTGTTGCAAATGAACAGCAGTTAAAAATGTTACAGTTTTTGCAGTTTTGTTCGGAAAATATGCAAAACAATGAGTAGCAATTGTTTAGCCTCTCTTTGTGCACGTTTGCAGAAATCGTTAAGTTTACGACTCTACCTACGACATAGATTTACTGTATAGTAGCATTACATTACGAGAGTAGGTAGGTAGCGAAATAAACACAGGCCAGTACTTTGTCGGCTCGTGTTATCTCATTATTGCACACATAATAGATGACTATTAGTTAGATAAGAATTCACCTGCCTGACCTGCCCCTTTGCTGGGTAAAAGGTAAATGAATTTAATTTTCGCATTCGAGCAAACGTAAAAAATGGACAGGTTCGCTAACAAAGAAGCCGAAGCAAATTATCTTGCCAAATCTTTAAATATGATCTCGGAGATATATGGCGTGTCGCTCGGACCCGAACAACCCTAATATTTTAACGTTCGCTTACATAGAGCTGGCGTGTCTGCGGCGGCTCCATAAATTATCTATTAGTCGAATATGTCCTGACGCGGCCACAATAGGCCGACTCGACTTTTGTGCAACCGGATCGATCACGAGATCACAATGAGGTAGACTCGCAAACCCTTCCACCTGCGTTCCCACGATGTCCGTAGAAAGTTTACATCTACGCAACCATGTAGAAAAAAGTTTGCGCAAATACAACTTTGATATGAAACATTTAAATGTACCTACGGAAAGGGTCCGATTTTGACGGCGGTATTTTAATAAAAACACGTGTGCGTGGGAAAGTTCTGCTATTGAGTACGGCATTTCACTGGCCCAAGAATATGCATGAACCTATGTATCACACCGGGAAACCAATATGTAAGTAGGTAGGTTAGTTACGTATGTAAAATATTTAAATTATAGCCTAAGTGCTACTATTTCATAAAATAAATAAAGTAGTAAAAATGTTTTTTTAAATACTCGACCTATGTGTACTTACATTATGTAAAAAACTGATCATATTTTTGTTAAACCTCAGAGGTAGTATGGGTACATCCTGAATATTTAATCACGTACAAAACCGTACGATTTAGATGCCATCAATATTCAGAAAGGTTTTCTTTCACAGGGAGCTGATGAAAGATTATCGATATATTACGTAGAATTTGATTGTGTCGGTGAATTTTCGTGGAGATCAGTCTCGATTGTCGAGGGTAGTTTGATCTTGCACAAACATAGTTCCGCGAAGTACTGATATTGATCGTGATGGAGGAAATAAAATTATACTAGTCTTTACGTGTGAAATATTATGACTTGAATCAAATGACATATTATGTATATTGTTTCTGCTTCTGCTTACCTCGTAGGCTTACCTCAATAATATTTGGAAATGATTTTTTTATTGCATTGGGCTGACTTGTGCAATGTGCGTATTTGTCCATTTACGAATGTCTAATACACACGATAGATAGGTGAGGTAGACGTGCTAAAGTAATTAGTAGTTTATATAGGTACAAATCTTAAAACTGCATTCTTTTTTTATATCATAGGGACATCTCGTAATGTCTTCTTACATTTTACTTCACAAATGAGATCTACACGGGAGTGTTTCCAGTAGCTGACATATGGGTAAAGATTAACTGGATGCAAATAATGCAATATCGGCCCATCTCTTGAGGACACATTCCCACGTGTTTCTACTTAAAATTCGCTACAGAGTTCTGCATCTGATATAGATTGGGACAAAAACTCCGAAGGTCAGTGAAACTGGGCTGGTCTCGAATTGCAACGACCCTTTCACTCTCGCTGTATACCTGCGCTTTTTACTGCCTTCTCGGAATCACAGCCGAGATGGGACCCACTGGTGGGGTTCTCAAACTTTAATTCAATCTGCACTTGAGTTACTGTGATATATTTATTGGTGACTTTAAATTTATGTTAGTTATATAGTTCTTATTTTAGATTTAGCTGGTATGTTACTATTACCTAATTTGAAATCAATAAGTTAAGCTAATATTAAGATTAATTTTGAAAAATTCAAATTAGAAAACATTCATTTATTTATGTGTTTTTTATATTGAGATGTATTATTGACGTCGTGTACTCAATATGATTTTCATACTTAATAAAAAGGGACGTAAGCTTCTTCACAAAGCTTTGGGAAATATAGAAACATTTTAGTATCAAGCATCTATGAAATGAAATGAAATAGTTTATTGTCAGGCAACGAGGTTATTACAGGTGGTAACACTCTTATAGCATAATCTAGGAACTAGGTTAGTTATAAGACAAGAAGGTTCTCTAGCCGCTTGCCGTATGGGCTTACAGACATTGTGTTTTAAGTTAAATAGTAATTTAATCTTATATCTAAAACTTACAATGGAGATGTCAAGATAACTCAGATAACTATACTCTTTCAACTTTTAATACCTCTTTCTATTATCTTTTCTACACAAAATATATACATTTTTGCAATATTATTTTTTCTTGGTTGATTGAAAACTTTATTTAGTGCCTTGGTTGTACCTCATAGTCATAGTGTGATTAAACTTGCATAGATATTATGTTATGCAACAGTCCACATGCGGTTGCGGTGTCAGTAAGTAAAACCGAAAAAAGTTTAAGAATCTGTGGATCAATGCAATGGGCTGTAATATTTTGCAAATTCTTCCATTCAAAAGGGTCTTTTAAATAAATCAAAGATACAAGGGATAGTCAGAAAAAGTTGGGTTAATTACTTCGATTTGGTCTCTTCTGTGAACAAACCCGATCAGTTTTCAGCCGCACTTTTTGTAAAAGGTTTGTTAGCGTCAATAGGCAAGTAGGTACTTGCGTCATATGAGTACATGAAAGAAATAAGGTCAATTCTATACTTTTATGTAGGTAAATGAAAAAAACCTACATGAATATGATTTTTAGATTTTTGTAGGAAATATATTTTACATGTTTCCATTAATGTTATAACATATCTAAACAAGTGCATTTCCCACTTGTACGGTGATTTTAAAATGAGTTTTATGAATTGTTAAAATATAAAATACATGCAGAGTTAAAAACATAACGATATAGTTAAAAAACCTGCAGGAGCTGTTCCAAATTAATGTTGTTTAATTAAACCCAAATTAGTTTCACTGTAAATTAATTGTATCATTGTGATAAAAAGTATCGGTTTTGCAACTATTACTGATTTAAGTTGCTTTGTATTCAGGTAAAAATAGGTTTTTGTAGATCCATCGCAGAGTTTCGCTACTTTTAATACGTCGTCCTCAATGTGTTTATAAAACAGACTTTAACATCTCTTGAAAAGGTATATTATTGTGTGTTAAAAATTGTGAGACTTATACGAATAATGGAATAAAATCCGATATCGGAGTTTCGATCATTTATAACTCACATTTGACGGGCAAACAAAACGAGCCAAGTATAGAAAAAGTGGCGGAATGCCAAACCGGGTAGTGGAAATGAAGTATTATTGCAACACTTGCACTTTCAATCGTCCTTTGTATCAAATTGCAGATATGCTCTGGTTTCTGAACCATTGTGTACACACGTGTGTGGAACCAGGGACCTACCTACGTACTTAAAGCTACGAAATATGGATTGTTCTATTAAACCATCTAAGATGGTGTATTGAATATAGAAACAGGTCCACAGGAAACAACTTGTACGATTAGAATCCGAGTCTTATTGTCCAGAATTATAATCGTTCGAAATTAAATTAAGATAGGTACTTATCTTATAGACCTAACTTGGAAGAAACATGGTTTACACAGTCTTACGTCAATAGTGATGATTAAATTGACTGTGTAAGTTTATTCATATTCGATAAAAAGAGCATTTAGTTCATGCATATGCTGGTATGCCGCAGCTTGTATGGCTGTATCCTTTCATAATTACACCCAAATATCTAAACGCAGGAAGTAAAATATTTCAAGAGGATAATGACCGTATTGGTGGCTTCATGTAAATCTGTGTTTACTCGTTATTGATACAAGAAGTGCGTTTGTCGGTCCGTGTGTAGCTTTACAATGTACAATGTTAGTATAAACGGGTGATTTCACAGTCGAGTGGGTCTGAGCAACGCAACCATTGCACCGCCTCGGTGCGCCCGCGCACCGCAGAGAATCGACCGACTGACGGGTGCAGTGAAGGCTTGGAGATTGGAGATTTTATCGGAGTTGGAAAGAAATGAATATACATGTAATTGTATCTTTTAGAAGTGTATTGCGAGGTACAAGTATATCTTTATCTATAGAAAGTTATAAGTACACCATTTCTTAGACAGATATAAACATCACATATACAACAGCGAAAAACATTGTTTTAGGATCTTTAACTAAAAATTCACATGGCTTGCTACACAGCGCAACGTTGTATAAAATTACGAAATGCTACGCGCTGCTTAAACACTATACAAATCACTCACGAATTTTCTAGCCTTGCGGAAAGATAGTATACTATATCTTCAGTAAATAATCCAGGTCTTCAATCCAGGGGTATTCAAATCTAGAGTTAATATGTATCTTCTAGGCAAGCGTGTTACATGCTAAGCTGCAGCAATGCTTAACATCAGGCAGGTTGTAGTCAAAGGTAAACCTATCCCACGTAAAAAAAAAAATGTGTAATGGTTGGAATTTGCTCAGAATACAGAAAGAGCACTAATTGATATGTGTCTTATACGTTTGGCAAATGTTCGCCACACGCGAGGCCTATGCTCGGCTGAGCTCAAGTGCAAGCCCTCCACACGTGCACATTACGCCTTTCAAAGGATTTTTTACAACAGAACATATGCCGCTTTTTGCTTAACCCACTTTAAGCTCGATTATAACCTTCTTACCTACATTTGCTTCGCTTTTTGTGCAAGTGAAGTCGCCGAAACTGTTACATGCTCAGATCTTTGAGTATACATTCAACTTGATTATTTACCTTTTTTACAATTCGCCGCTTTCTGTTGGTAAAGCTTTTTTTGTAATTTATCTTTCTTGTGTAACAATTAAACGATGTATGTACATATGTATGTTCCAACAGAGTTCAAATAAAATGGTACCGAACGCGGTGTTACTTATCTCGTATACTAAATAAATAAATAATACAACAGGGTTGTATGTAGTATGTGATAATGTTAAAATTGTGTATGATAAGTTTTATAATATTAAGACTTCAAAAAACGAAACTGCCATCTACCACTTGTTATGATAAGTAAAGTATTCTCATAATATGTACAATATGTACATACATTATACATATATAGAAATATAAAAATTTTGATATAAGTACGCCTAAGTAAAAATATTTTTATAGACAGTAACAAATATGTTGCATTAAGAAGCTTCTATATTTGTTAACAATGCACAGAATTATAATAAAAATTAGCTTGAGCCTACATTTCTCGGTTGCGGCGTGAAACTGTAGACAGATTGGAATCCTTGAGGACGCAAAAACTAAAGTGGTTTTTGTTGATGGTAAGCAAGAGATGGCTCGCATATGGACGCACAGGAAGGACTCGCGGAATATCGCACTCAACTTTGTGCAATACTACCAGGGTTGCCACAAATAATATCTATACATATAATAAATCTAGAGGGTCAAAAATCTGTACATAGAAGATATTACAAAAAAACGTTTGGGTATAAGTACTTTGAATCGATATTAAAACACGTTTCAGCAGTTATTATTATTTTTGTCGGTTTATCTGTGTCTCTGTTTATTTCAACACCCATAACACATAAACGGGTGAACGGATCATCATAATTTTTGGTGTGTAGGTAGTATGAGGTCTTAGGTGTGTCATAAGCTACTTTTTATCCTGAAATAATACGAATGAAGCCACGGGCGTCCTCTATTATATAATATATGCTCATATACCTATATATGGGAGAGGTTATGTAGGTGGCGATGGTTATTCAATACTTAGCTTTTTAGCGGAATTGCGATGAGATCCTAATCGTCAAATTTTCACTGCTAAAAATATCTGCAAACATCCTATACATTAACGTACATATAAGTTTGAGTATGTAGATGAGTTTGGTTTGTACCGAGATATATATTTGACCGAGTTTGTATAGAGATATTTCGTTACTGGATTGTACAATTTAAACATCTGTGTATGTTACATACACGAGTACGTACTTACTCGTAAATATATGTAGAAGGTATATTTAATCTGAATCGAAATTACGTATTAGTCTCATCAAAGCATAAATAGTGTACGATTATGTATCTAGACAATTTTTACAAGCAGGTGAATAGTTGACCGTAATTAGTGTTTATAGAACGATTTGGAATTAAACGTTATTCATATAAATTACAAATGTGTGTTAATAGTACGATATGTGATAGCTTGGTAGCCCTGATATGTTCGCGCCGTATCCCACGCTCGTTGTAACCGGAGTCGGGTGTCCGCGGCTTCCGTCCGGCTTTTAGCGGCGTCTCATCGGTCACGCCGCCGCCCGCCGCCCGCCCCCCGCGCCGCCCGCCCGCCCATCATCCATTCTCACATCTCATCCGCACATATCGTCTGAATACCTATCATGTTTTCATATCGCATAAAGCTTTTACTTTCAATGCTGTAAGATTAGAGTGTAAAAGTGACAGCTCGCCGTCCGGCGCGCAGATACAGGCTGCGGCGGCGGCCGCGGCGCTTCATCGAGTCATTAATATTAATTAGGCGCGGTGGCTCCGCCGGGCTCAATGCGCGCTCTTTGCTTCTGACTCGCAGCGAAAATTAATTACTCGCAATCTTTATGTTCCAATTATAAAGGCCTTCGCAACAAATTAAATCTGTCCGGAGCAGGCCTCTTTTGAGAGAGGTTTCACTCTCTTTGTGCGCTTGATAAATGTTCCTTTGCGAAAATTCTTTGAATTCAGCAGAATTTAGATATTTGACTTAATACGTTAAATTACGAGTGCTAAAAAACCTTTAGAGATTCATTTGTTGCGGCTGCGATTATGAAAGTATAACAATGAGTGTGCGGTTTCGCCAGAAGTTCGTTACAGGCCGATATTGTGCTGTTCGTGTAATTGTATGTTATTTAGAGTACATCTCGTCGAGAATAAAAGCGAAATCGATTCCCAAACCCAGCTTTTGCATAAACGTGCGCGACTTCCGCGTTTTGAGAGCAAAAACGAAATCTCGGAGAAAAAACTAGTAAGTTTCCCTTTCATCGGAGGCAAAATATTGTACGGCGGTAACCGGATATCTCACCGGCTCTTGGAAACAATGAAAAAACCACCAACGTGTTATTACGTGAAACCAACATTTAATAAGCCCATTTTTTATTTTGCATCGGTTCTGGTTATCCATTAATTCGTTGAGCAAAAAACTAATCAAAAAAATATTTCGGTTTAGCATCGTTCATACCTCCTCCAGTATTTGAATAGATCCAGGGCGCACTCATTGTTGTGAGAACTTACGGAAATAGGATATTTTCTTTCCACAGAAATATAATATTCGTCGCTTTTGTTGACCCATTGCAAAAAGTTACCATATCGCAATAATTGCACAATGCCTCGCAGGCACTAAGTTTCAGAAAGCAGTTTAAAATAAAATGTTTGTTTGTACATATTGTACATACGTGTGTACATACAAATATGTATATACTTGTATGTGGTGTGCTGATTTTTTTGTAAAATCAGTTTTTTGTAAGTGTTTCTGTATGTTTAAGTAATTTTTGTATATACTTGTGGAACGTAAATAAATATGTACATTGTACATACGTACATAGTTAAATAGATACAAAAAACGCAAATGTCCTACACTTCGATAATAATTGTACTTTATAAAAAAAACTTAGTATGTAGTTGTAGGTATTTCAATTTGATAATTACAAAACCATCTAATATGATAATCGTAATATGTAATTCGTATGTAATAGTAGTTTATGCAACTGTCATATAATGAAGCAATGATATTATATGTATATGTAAGCTCACTGTAATGAAGAATGATGAATACCCGTGTTATATGCAGTTGCATACACTACTTTATCTTCACTAATGCAATTAATCAAACAACAAGAGTAAAAGCTGACAATAGTTTATTTATAATAATTGTTCAAATTTTGGATGGTACAATTTTGAAAGTTAATGTTAATTATTGATCCAGCAGCTGCAGCGGTCGCGGGGCAAGCAGTAGAGCTCGTAGACGGAGTCGGAATATTTATAATTACTTCATTCGTCTTGTTTTCTATACTTATTAAATTAAATTCACGCGTACGTGTATTGTCACAGTGATTTTGCCGCCATTAAAATCTAACCAATGAGAGCGCAGCTGCGCGCATCAATAAAACGCGACCAACCTGATTGGCCCTGCAATCAGGTTGGTCGCGTTTTATTGATGTTATAATGAGATATTACGATATCGATGTGGATATTATACCATCATGTGAAATTGCTTAAATTGAGTGTTTTGTTGTCTGCGCTATAACAGTAGTAATTATAAGTCAAGTATTGGAAACATAAGTATAATGTTACAACATTAGTGTAGATAAAAGGGTTTATGAAATTCCACGATGTATTTCTCTGGTCTTAGTGCGATTGCTTATATGCAGAGAGTTAAATTAGAAACCTTCCTAGAAAATTGTCATGCTATAGGGGCTGCTATGTGATCTTCAGCTTAAATAGCATTGTATGATACATACAATAAGTATATGTATATGTCTTGTTATTTATATAGTGTGCGTCATATAAGTGTCATTTTAGACACCATCAATCGATGATGGTCTTTTAACCATAAATCCTATTGATGCGATATAAATTTTGATTTTGACTGACGTTCGCCCACGCAATACAATGGTTAATCTTATTCGCATTAAATGCTCTTTTTCAAAATTACTCAATATGATGTTTTGTATCACTACAAATTCAACCATGTGACACGTCGGGCAGGAAATGGTATTTTTCATACAAAAATGCGTAGGTAGGTACTCACATTTTTTATTTTATTTGGCATTTATACGATTTAATCTTTTTACTTCTTTTACTTTGCCTGATCAATTAGCTCAACAATATTCTGTCAAAAATGAGTTAAGAGTATCACGTACATATTTCTTTGTTTTATTTTCTCTATTAATTCTGTAATGAATAGTGTGAATGCTCGTCCAATAATACGTATCGATTGGTAGTTCGCAAAAAGCACCGACAAACATAATCGATTTCCTGTCAACAACTGACCATGCACAAGTGGATGTATCAACGCATCTCTCACGATGACTCCGTAAGATTAATGAATTTCGAATTACATGCGTCCGAATTGAAATGAAATTGAACTTTACAATCGGAAGTGCTCGCTGCGTGTTGAATGGCAATCTAAAGATGATCTGTTGCGGAATTGGACCAGAAAAAAACGGCCGCAGACTGGCCTGCAGCTGGCCTTCAATTCAAGTAATCCGATAATGGTTTTTACTTGATTTTAAATGTTTTTGGTATTAAATAACTACACAGTAAAAAGCAATGTCGTTGCCGAGCAAATTCATTTTTTACCTTTATCTATTAAGCTTAGGCTCAACAAAGTGACCGTTTCAGGTTTCAGTGATACAGGCGAGTGTGACACGGCAAAGTGCTACATGACATAGGTCAATTGAGCTGGAATTGAAAATAGCAACGTTATTTGCCATTGATTTGTGTATGAAAGCGACGGCGGGTCGAAGAGGGTTCTTGCGCGAGGTTGCGTAGATTGCGTCAAAGGTTGTCGCTTGTCGCCGACAGAGGAGAGGGCACAAAGGCCGAGCGCGACACGTCAAAGGATTTGCTGTGTCCGAGACTGCAGCCTGTGTTCACAGCGGATAGATAGGCAAGTTTTTTTTTTACGTGAGATAGGTTTGACTACAGCCTGCCTGATGTTAAGCATTGCTTGGTTTGATATTTCAGTTTTCTTTAGATATAACATCTGGACCACGCAAACCTATTTATTTATTGAGGGCTGAAGCAGACAAGACTGCGCAGGAAATAAATGTTATATCTTTTACAAACTTCAATTGCAAGTTTCGTTCAGTTATTACAGGAATAGTAAAAACTTTGTTATTCAAATTTTATTGGAAAAATTATACTCATGCATGAAATTGCGATATTTTTTATTAATTTTTAGCTTGGTTGTGAATAAGCCTTTAGCTCCACGGGGAGCAAATTGCTTCAAACGTCCCTTTAAAAATACTACACGTAAGTACATTTCGTAAAACTGGCTGGTAACTGCTGGTACCTCTTGCATGTGTAATGCTTACGGAACTTTTGCAGGTTTAAAATGTTTAATGTGAACATATTGACACGAAACATGAAAAATAAAATTGAAAATATCCGACCAATTTTGGATTAGGGTCATGTCAAACTAGTAGAATATCCTTCAAAATTTACTTAAAATACAAAAAAGTATAACTTCTGTGTAACAATGGATACCGTACATAAAAATATCTTTTATGCGACCTCGCACCTGGACATCATTTTATTTGTACTCGATGTCCACGGGTCAAAAAATATTCAATAGATCGATCCAACGGATTCCCGTTACATAGTCGCTCTCTGGGTCACTTTTAAACATTTTTAAATGTAAAAAAGCGGCATGTGCTCGACAAATTATGCATTTCGTTGCATCACAATAGCACGAGGATGGTCGCGGCACGAGAGCATATTATATTTTTTAGAAATTGCACATTGATGTCAAACGAAGGACCTATTGTGGCATGTGGCGTCTTCTCGCTGCACAATGTGGTCGAAGTCACGCGCGGAATTAGACGCTGATGGTATTTTGATTAAGGATTTGCAGCGAACAATGATGTTGGTGGTTCAGCTTTTGTGTGTTTAAAGTTACAGATAATAAATTACATGTCACTTGAATAGTGGTTGGGGTAGAACCTCATAACGAAAAATGTATTTAAGAAAAGTTTTAACCGTTTGAGCAGTTTTATGCAAAAACATGGTTCTGGACTGAATCGAGCTAACCCCGCACCTTATCACACTAGCTAGATCATTCCATTCATAGAGCCAGCAGATAAGCCACAGGATGCGAGGTCCCTTGTTTGCGTCAAACAAAGATTTCGTCGCTAAACTTATCTTACGTTTGCTCAGGCCACTACAAAAAATGTATGTTGTTTTTGAATTTGTGCAAGGCGTTTGACAGCGGACGAAGAGTCACGCGTTACAAAAGGTGACAGGAGAAGGAAGGAGTGCGACGGACGGACAAAGCCTCCGGACAGTTGAAAGACGTTATGAATGGGGCTGGAAAGAACGAGTGATCGAGCAGCGTCCGCAGATCTGCGCGCCCTCGCCGCCGGACCCACACCCCGCCGCATCTAGCCTGGCCCTAATCCTTCGTTGGGGGAACACAAGACATGGCCGCCTTGATTATATTTTTGTACACATCTACACTCATTATTTGATCAACTTATGTAATGTTTGATTCTTGTGTGCTTTTGAAATGTTCGTACATTTGTGCAAAACTCATACAAATCAATTGACTGATATTCTCATTGGATATATGTATATATTTTTATTTTTTCCCATAACATTTAACATCTATACTAATATTATAAAGCTGAAGAGTTTGTTTGTTTGAACGCGCTAATCTCAGGAACTACTGGTGCGAATTGAAAAATTTTTTTTGTGTTGGATAGACCATTTATCGAGGAAGGCTTTAGGCTATATAACATTACGCTGCAACTAATATGAGCGAAGAAACAATGGAAAATGTGAAAAAAACGGGGAAAATTATTATCCTTGCGGGCTTCCGTTGCGTGCGCTGCGAAAACGGTTTAAGATATCAAAAAAATGTGTATGAAAGAATTACTTTTCTTGAAATGATCTAACAAAATGTCCGCGACAGCATATCCGATAAGGAACCTGCGTACTTTGTATACTTTCAGACTAAAATTGAATAGTTTTATTTTTGAGCATCAAAAACGAGAAGCCTTATTCATAAACGACACCAGCGCATTTTAATTTAATTATTGTCTTAATACTAACTTACTCACGTTCAATTCTACCGATACAATATTTATTTGCAGTACATAAGTTTTTGTCCATAAGTATATATGTTATTTTGTATATCAGTGTGTAATATGTATTAATTAGTGTAGCCCTAGCTCTTATATAATATATTTTTATTAATTTTATTTCATTCCTTTCACTACCAGTATGTCTAATTTAAAATGTAGTTCCTCTTTGTATACGTCTTTGTCTTTGTTTGTTTGCCTGCCTTCTTGTACGTGCGTGACGTCACAGCCAGCCCCAACGGAAGACCAGCGCTGGTTGCTTCCACACAACCAGCATTATGCTGAGTTGGGGCTGTGTTGTGGCAGATTTTTATGTTTGTTTATTGTTTTTACTCCTGTGTGGTCTTCTGTTAAATCTGTCACAATAAATGTTTTCTTTCTATATGTCTATCTTTTAAGGTTAACTCACTACAACCGTTTTTATGGTAATAACTATTCCACGCGGACGAAGTCGCGCGCACCAGCTAGTAAGAAATAAATTTGTACGGCTTATGATATATGTACATAAATTTTTTGTAACGATTCATCTATTGATATTTTTATTGGTTCTTAAATATATTTTTATTGGTTCAAAGTAGTAAGGAAAGAAATTGACGGTTAGGTCATCTACTTTCGTTATTTCCCGAAAGAGAGCTCAGCCATCCGGTTCAAACAAAATAAAGAGAAGAGTTCTGGAAGTAGGATAGTGTAGGATATAATTCACATTTATGCGGACGGTCGACGGTGCGTATCGAGTCTCCGGGATAGTTCGCAAGGACAATTTTATTCTCTCTCGGAGTAAAAGGGAATTATTCATCACACCCGGAAGGGGAGAGCCGTGACGCAAGCATAGAATAGCCACCTGCCACCTCGCAAACGTATTAACCACCCGACACCTGTTATAACACTACCAACCTTATTTCTGAGAGATAAGGATGCGTTTTGTCCGGTATACAATAACTTTCGGACATTCTAATCGATTCGTAGGGTCCAGTTGACTGTTGCCAGTTGCAGAATCAAAAGTTTAAACGGTCGTCGAGAACAAAGGGTCTTCGGACAGCGCTCCGCGGGATAAATATTCAATGCGAATCCTTTGGAGGCGATATTTTATTCTTTTTTCCGTTGAATTGTTCCCATCCCTAGCTCTCACCTGCACACATCTCGTAAAACTTGTATGAATTTTGGATAAAATGTGATATAGGGTGCCTATCAATATACTCGTTAGTAACGGATTTGTAACAGCTCTATCGTTAGGACATGTAAGGGGAGTTACAGTTAATTTCACCGTTTTCGAAATCCATTAGAATTACTTTAAAATTTAACAAAAAGTTGACAATTAGTGTGATCGTTATTTGGAATTAAATATACGTCTTCATTGAGTTGTCAATCTCTGCAAACAAGTTCGTAATCAATCAGAAGATTATTGTTATCGGTTCTTGATCAACCGCCCTTCGTACTATAAAGAAAAACCAGATTTGCGCAAACTTCCCCAAAAATTTACATTAAAATCACACACAAACACAAAAAACTGGCTAAAATTCGGCTTCATTGTGTTCGATTGATTCGTAACGGCCGAGTGCGTCATAATGTGAATGAAATATTCACAATTTTTGTAATTTCATCGGCGCTTACGCACATCTGTCGTTGACACGGAAGGGTCTCGCTATTGTATTGAAGTAACCATCGGAATGTGCCTAAGCACTAGCTCCGAGCCTACTCGATACATGGTGTCTGCTCACATTGTAACAGCCAATTCAAGGAAATATTGGACATTTCAGATTCTATACAATAAGATAAATCTTAAAACAGCAACCTCTTCATTTTTTATATTTATTTTATAATTGCGGCCTCGATTTTTTATGGTAAAGGCAGTCATTTTTCTCGACATCCGACATCGGTCCTATTGTCGATATTGTTAAATGCTGCTGCAAAAACATTAGCAAGGTTTATCTGCTGTTAAACAATAGATCCGCCATTATGTCATAAATACGGTTGTGCTCTAGTTTGCAAAACGGCCTTAAAATAAGCTTTTGTTTCAGATAACAACGCAATAGGACAAATTACTTGCGCATGTCGGGCCACTTTGTTCCTATTCCTTGTCGTTGTCCTTTTGTATACTTTCGCTTTTAATGTTCGCTTTATGACGTCACGAATACAACCTCCAGCGAAAAGGCTTGCAAATTCGATTTTTTGCCGAAGTTTATAGCTGAAAATTAAGGTTGTTTTTCTGTAACTATAATAACTGTAGTCACCTAGATAAATGGGCAATTTAAATATTAATGGCTATTCCCCCTTGTTTTGTTTTTTTCTAAACTACTCTGAAATGTTTTCTATCTGGGCATGCCATCAAGCAAGGCTTTTCAAATAGATAAGAAAAAACAACTTTTTATCACGTAGGTATGAGTTGCATAACTTCATCAATGTTAGATACATTAAATAAGATAAATTTATGGCAAATAATGTCTTTTGCACTTTACGGTATTTTGTTGTTATTAAAAAAAAAATCTATGTTCGTATACGAGTGTAGTCAATTCCTGAGTTAGTTTTTATATTTCCAACACTCATATTTTGGCAAATGAACTAACTTCCATGTCAATAACAGAAACCGGTTATAAATTCAAAGAAACCGAAAGGGTGGATATAAACATGCTTTGAAAGGGGTTTTGGCGCGGCATTGAACAATACTTGTAAACAATGCGCGTTTTGTGCGAATAAAGCTCGTAAGATGAAAGGAAAGTAAAAGTGTTAGGCGAATTCCTTTTATTTCTGTGTAAAGTGATGCGTCCTTGAATTCTCCTCGGCAAGGCTTAATTGTGGTTTCGCGTCTACAAAGAGTTGTTCGCTTTGAGCGGACGGCGAGGGCCTTTCTTGAACAATGACTCCACTCCTGCCTGCTGCAGACAGAAGCACGATCCGACCAGAGATGTGGCTCGAGAGTTCCTAAATATAGACCTGTACAGAGAAAACGAGTATTTGAAAAAGTCTGTTAGGTACAGCCACTTAAAGGTGAAGACTTTTTGTTCTCAAACAGATAATCATCATCATAAATGTAGATACGTTCATTTCATTGATTCCTAAAATCAATTAAACATACTTTTCTATTTAATGGTTACAATATTATCTCTGATGTTAACAAAACGAGCATCAGATTTCGAAGTGGTTAATATCTTTGCAGAAATAATAAGGGCCAATAACATTATAATATAAGTTTATTTTATTTAAAAAAAAAATGAGGATACATTAAACCAAGCATAAAGCAGTAGGCACCACCATTGCCATCTTTTGTTGCTAATTTACGATAACAGACTGTCATCAAAAGTAAATGAGTATAAATTAAAATTGCAATCTGCTTGATCAAAACTCATGAGTTCAGCTGTGTCGGCATTCTGTTTGCTTTAATTAACATCTAACATTGATTTTAGATAAGATACGCGTCACCTGCCTGTTGGCAAACTTAATTGTTTATCTGCGAATACTGGGGACAGACTCAACCGCCTAGACAATGGCAGCACATTAATTGAACCCCCCTTAAAGGCCGTCAAATAATATCAAAATCATTTATTTAAGAATCACATGTACTAAGTATGATGGCGTTGATTCACCTATGCCATGCTGACAATCCCTTCTATTCTATTTAATATTAAAGTACTTAATTAACTTAACGACTTTAATTCACAGCAAAATTTTGCGAAAATAGGTGAGATTGCATATTTAGAAATGTTAAATCAAGGAGTTAATAACTAAAATCTCTAATATTTGACAAGATTAAGTACACATAACACATGTCAATTGTAAGTGCTGATTGGACCGCCACTGTGAATGTGTGATAGATTCAAATTAAGAATAAGATATTTACGTTGTATAGAAGCTAAAGCTAGAGAGGTAGTTAGCCGTCCCTGGGTAATATTATCTCTACACCTAGATGACACACAAAGAGCTTGTTGTTTCCCAATTTATGAACATTTGAGTGATACGAGGGTCTCCTTCCGAGCGGCAAGGTGCGGCGTGTGCCAGATAACAGACCTAAACATCCTGCTCAATACGATGCACTGCTCTAAAACGAGACGAAAATTCACTTTTTTATCAACAAAAAACATCATTTTTTAACAACCCAACAAACTATTCTTAACTTTATTATATGAAACTTAAAACATAAAGTTGGATGGCAGTTGAAGGCACGCGACAGAAGCAGGTGAGAGCAATGCTCTTAAAAAACTTAAAGAATATTTTCAGTGTGCTTTGAATAGAACAGTTTAGCCTTGTTTGATTTACCTACCGCGGTATATAGAGATAGTGTTTTGTTATTATGTAATTGTTTAAGGTACTAAAATAAAATAAACTATCTTTTGTACTTAATTAATTAATTAATTACTTACTTAACTTTTTTTTTTGTTATACTTATGCTGGGCACGCTGCCCTCTGGTAGTGGGCTGGAGCACTTAGATTATCTTTAGGCTTTTCTAAAGATTTTCTAAGTGCCCCTATTTGTAGTAGTTAGAAGTAGTATGTTTAGTTTTTCTTCCCTTGTTTTTATATTTTATTATTGTAAATAAACTACCGCAATTTTTCTTTTGTTGGTTTATGAACGTAATCGACTTTTATACGGAGTTTTTACATGTTGTTAGTGGTGTAAATATGATAAATGTATTATTATTATTGATTAGATGAGTTTGTTGGTGATTTTTTCTCAGCAAAGATCAGCCTGTGGCGGTAAAAATCTCCTTCCAATTTCTCTATTACTGGCAATATATTCTAGAACTAAAAACTTCTATAATATACACGATTAGGTATGATATTTTAATTATATTTTGAGCATGTTAAAACTCTTAAAGTTATGATAATGAAGGAATATGTATACATTGTATATGTGTGCATGTAGCAAATATGACACAACCGAAAATATATGAGTAAGAAATACCCTAAACTAAAAAATACACAATATGAATGTTTAGTTGCCATTCGTTGACGTTGACGTCGGTAGAATTTTTGAATTTCAGTATTTTGGATTACAGCCAGCAATTTTTGTTTTAGATCGATTCTAGTAATAAAATGCATGAACAATGCTTTATTATGTCACGCATCGCGTAGTAAATTATAGTAGTAACGAATTCACCAGATATGTATAGATAAAAATTGAAATGTCTAGATTTTATAAAAAAAAAGTATATTAAACATTATCTACAAGTATATATACAACCTACAAAGCACATACAATCTAACTGTCGCAATATTATTTATAATAAGTACTAATGCATGTTTTAAGATAAACTTCTATAATCGCTGGTAATTCTATTATATGCCATGTACTGAGTATCTTCTTCCTTTGTAAAAAACACACTCTTTTCAGTGATATAATTTCTGGCAAAATGTTTAGAGATTTTTTTAAATGATAGGTACTATAATCATTAAATAATTTGTTGAACAAGAGATAAATGTAAAATACATGCATAGATCAAAATTAAATCGGATAAGTAATACTTATTACTTAGGTATACAATGTATACCTCTTTATTATATGTATACTTATTCCACATTAGTTTTAAATTAGCATTACTTATTTCGACATTTCAAATACGTTAACAAAATGTAATTACGACAATACGTCCACGTTTGGTGTGAATTAACAATCTCGTAGATTTTGAATGCATACATGTCTTTATTTTGCTATGCGTAAATAAATAGAAATGTATACCTACTTTATTTTCTATCGCTAAAATGTGAGTACTTATGTAAATGTCAAAGCTACGCAAGGCAACTTATTAGAACAACTGTTTCCAGATATGAACAGAACTAAAATAGATAAAATACTGGACTGGAGATTATTAAAAACATGGTAATGGTGATGTTTTTTGAGTGAACAGTAGGGTGGCTCGTGCCAGTGGAATGGTAAAAATAGTGACGCGGTAAAAATAGTAGCTGGTAGCTTGCAGTATAATAAAAAAGCTTAATTTACGCACTCGGCCCTCGTGTCCCGACACTTATGCTTTTTATGCGTGTTGTCTTTGAACCAATAATTGCCTCGGGACTGCTATTTGAAGGCCAAAGATAGAATCGGTTGAGTTCTGTCAAGTTTTAATGAAGACATGGACCTAATGAGACGTAATGTATAGATAGAAGAAAACTACTAATATTTAAACAGATTTTAGAAAACAAATCCAAAAATACATGCTTTTAAAAGAATTGAAAATAATTCATTGAGTAATTAGGTACTTCTCTGTACAAATATTATTAAAAAACCACGTATACCTACGTTATGATTTATGTACAGTAAACGACTAGACTGATGTACGAAAATTCTTCAGTTTATGATGATGATGATAATGACGGCTGATCTCAGACATTGAAAATTATCTTTTAGATTGCTTTTTAATATAATCGAAAATTATCATTTTACTTATTTATCTTCACCAAATTTATTGTACAGTAAAAAAGTCTTGAAGTTGTATGTATAATACATATAACTCATAGTACATACATATATCGAATTAGCTTTATCTGTTTATCTGATAGAAGAAAGTAGCAGCCGCCCTAAGACGGGAGCAGCCATAAAACATAAAAAGTGCTTATGTGGCGCTCGGCGCGGGGGCTAAAAAACAACATCAGGAAGGAACATAATGTAGTAGCGGCCATAAAAAGTGAATGCATTGCGTGCACGTGGAGTGCAGCGGGGAGGGGCGGGGCGGGCGGGGCGAGGGGTGTGTTTACTGGAGGGAGGCCGGCTCGCGCGCGGCCCCGACCGAGCCGAGCCAGTGTTGTGGTAGGTCGCTCCCGGTGCGCCCGTGTCGCGCGCTCCTACATTCACGCTCGCGACTCCGCGCCGATATGACATCTACTCTCCGACCATACTCGCTAATTAATATCAAACATTAATCGCCTATTACCGACACTTCGCGCAACTGTCGCCGACCCAAAGACTCTTAACCGGTGGTGCAACTAAATGTTTTTACCCGTGATCCTGGCGTGAGATGGCCCTGTCGCTGCAGTCGTCGCAGAATTCGAGAGGTTTGTGTCTTGTGTTGTGTTTTCCCGCGTACGGTTGGCTGAGCCTGTAAAGTGCATGTGTGGAAAGTTTCAAAGTGTCGCGGCGCGGCATGCGTGGAAGCCAGGCCGCGATTGGCTGCGCCGCCGATCTCGCACACATGTTTATTTGCATTCGAGCTTTTGCAGATTCAGTGAACCGTAGGCGGCAGCGGCGTAGCGGCGCGCTACGGCTACGGATTGCTACGAAAGTATCGTCAGCCGTAGCATCTCGCTACGAAATATTGCATTTTGCTAACTTTTTGTGTTTCTTTGTTTATTTGGTGTGATTAAAACAGCTGATACGGAAGCCATATGTGACATAGATCTATTGAGGAAACAACTTTGTGTGAGTTCATAATACTTCTTTAATTGTATTATTTCGACTAATTTCTTATTTGTTGGAAGCTATACTGAACAACCTCATAAAAATCTTCATTGCAGCTATTTAAATTGTGCCTTTATTAATAAGAAACAATGTAAAGTGCCAGTGGTTTTACTAATTTTGCATAAATTAATTTGTAATAATAATAAATGCCTAGTAATGTATTGTACTAAATGCCTAGTAATGTATTGTACTAATCCAAAAGTCAGGAACGTACCTATTGCATATATTTATTAAAGAAACCAATTTATACAAAATTACGTGGATTTGCATTACGGTAATTGCTCAATATTTAATTATCATTGACATATTTAACTGGCACGACTTATTTTACCCGTTTTCACTTTAATAAGTGATTAGTTTAAATTTTGTTCTTTAAAGTGAAGGCTTAAATCGTTATAAAACTAGTTTAATTGCATAATTAGCAAAAATGTAAAAGATAGCACATTCCTAGCTTCGAACAATGACTTTGCCTTAATTATATGATAGTCTGATTAGTGTTGGGAGTAGGTAATTAAAACTTATGACATTCTAATAAAGATTCTTTGTTCTCAATGAATTGCCCTTAAAAATCAAGTATTCTTGAAAGAACATGCATTCAAATAAACGGTATTGTAGGAATCAGAGCATTATATTTTGGTATTATAGAAATATATGCCTTAATTCTTAATTTGCTTGATATATGTATGGGACATTTATAATATTGTTTTGATTACTTGTTTCATTTTATCATTTTTGTTTTATTTAAATATAGTAATGATTTGCATCAATCGTGTTAAATCAATTTTATAATAATCCTAATACCTACTCACTAAAACACGCTCTTCTTATAAATTATACCTGCTTTCCATATTTTTACCATCCTCACTGATATAAAAAATAAATGAGATTTTCAATAATAGAAATTAATTATATGGCATTTATTTCATCCGTGTGAAATTGGCGTTAAATTAAACTAAAAATGTTCTTAACTACATTTAAATATCTCTATTTATGATTTTTTTTACTGTAACTGATACAAACCATGCGACTGAAGATACAAAATTCAACCACAATATTACATAACCGAGCAATTTGAAGCAAAGAAGTCATAAAGAAGCCTCACACTTGTTAACCCTAAACCGAGAAACCCGTGAAATTCGAGTAATCTGTAGAGTGGACGCCTAAAGCACCCACAGACTATCGGGAAGGTGCTTACCAATGTTCTCTAATCCTATTACACGCGTTCAAATTAGGCCATCGCTCGCCGCTATGCCTTTATCTACCCCTTACTACCTAAATAACATACTAAGTGAAAATTACGTGGACCAAACTAACGCTTACAAGCTTATGGCTTTTTATAACACTTAAATTAGTTAAATACACATTCCAGTACATTTATTTATCATTTCCTTTCGATAAAGTAGATTAGTTAGGTTGTTTATTATATATGGTTGTATTTCGTGTTTATAATATTTCTTATATTACTATCAAATTTTGTTGTTTTATAAATAGTTATCTCGTATTTGTCGTTTATCTTGGTTGATTTAAAGGACAGGAATTGCTAGGGATCAAATTTATGCGTTATACTTACCATCAAGTAGGTACGAGACGTCTTAAGAAAAAAAAATATTGTATAAAATACCCACTTGTACTTAAAGAAAATGACTTGCTTATGAAAACAATGTAATATATTTTTATAACTTACTGTAATGAGGTCTACTACAATCTACTTAGTCAACATTTAAATAATACTCAAAATGTAATTCATTTATTTAGAAAATAAACATTTGCATTTATTTTAATAAAAACCATAGTGAAAAATATATTTTATTTTGTAAGTTAAATAAGTACCTAATAATAAATCATTCAAAAGTAAATTTGGGTCCTGTTAATTTGTTTTCGATACTAAATTTATTACAAATATTTCTATCAAAATTCCTAGTTTATTGATTCTAAATAGGTATTAAAACCGCGCATGAAGTAAATCAACGGTTTCAGCAGGAAACAAAAAAAAACTCAACGAAAATAAAAACTATAAACCCCCAAAGAATATCTATAGTATAAATGAATAATGAGGAAAAACTAAAAAAACTTTATTTAAAACTAAGCCGAAATAATTTTGTCTGTTGTTATCAGTGCTCTAAACTTTTTGTTTGAGTTAACATTTTAAATCGAATCATGCAATTTAGGTCACACTATGACACTTTGAAACTCATCTATTAAAAGTTCCGATATACCTTAAATTGAGTGCTACTTACCTAAATAAAAAACAACAAGAAGGGCGTCACTGTCAGCTCAGCTACCGACGAACCCTTGCGCAATAATGAGTTATGGAGTGGCAGCCGCAGGCGACTCCATAAAAGTATTGAATATGGGTTATTGACAAATATTTATGGCGTATAAAGAGGGATAATTACAACTCTTTAGCACATAAAAAGCTGCGCACGGAAGGGTGCGGTGCGTTGTAAAAATTTATCACCAACATTGCCGCGGCCGACGGGCCCGGCCGGCTAATAAAAATGACACATTAGTACCGCTATTGGCAACTGCCTTTTGACAACACTTGATATCTTTTTTATTTTGTAAAACGCGCAATAGGTTTAAATGTCTTTATGGTTTAACTATGTTATAAGATT
>OZ026806.1:7759963-7813835 GCA_964023185.1 Macaria liturata | reverse complement strand
GTACCGTTTCTTTACGCTTCTCGGTCAGACTACCGGCGGCGAACCTACTCTCCTTAGGTAGTTAGTCCGGTCATTTTTTATTTATTATGGTTTTAGATTTGCAATATGCGCCATAAAAGCGCCTTTTTTCGGTCATGCTACAGTTTAGAAACGTATTCTACCATTTGCATAATGACAAGGCGAGGTGATGCAAAAAGCGCGACCGTTCGGTTCCTTTGTTTCGCTTCTTGCAAAACATTTCGAGAAACCTTGTACAAAGATTTTTTTGATTTATTAGTATTGAGGATTGTTCGGACGGACGGTCAAAAAATTGTTTAGTTACGCTCGCAATTTTAAGACAGCGTCGTCCTCGTGATTAACGAATTGAATTAGTAGAAAAAGCTACGACTGTATTGTTAGCTTTTGTGCCACATCCTATAAAAAGCTAGTTTACAAAAAGTACGCAATTATAGATTATAGGTATAGCTAGGTGTCGCGGTCAGTCATTGTTCGCGCCCGGATGCCGCGTCGAACATCGCGATAACCGGTTTCTAATCACCCTTATACGTATTTCTCTAGACATGAATAGTTTCTAGGCCAATGTGGATTTTTATGTTTTTCCACGAATCTGTATGAAGGTTTCAATCAGTCCGTAATTGCGTGCTGCTATAGGGGCTGCTTGTGTGGAACCGGTGGAGCTGCTCTGTTAGGAGCCCTCGGGTGAGTCCGCTGTGACTGTCACGACACTCGGCCCGGGACGGCGAGTGAGCGCTACTTGCTTCTGTAAATATGCCTATCTCTAATCAAAGTATTTATTATTTATCTATTAGTTTGTAGACGTTGTATTTATGTTATCTATTCGTAATTCTAGATGAATATTGTACATACTTTAAACGCAAGTGATAGTCGAGGTGACACGCTGGAGCAGCGATTATTTTCTTCAGTAATAGATACGATACCGATGTTGTTTCGTCTTGTTGTAGATAAAATATATAGATGTCCTCTGGGTGTGATCTCTTGCTAGTGATATTGAGGAATTTTGATCTATTCTACGTGTTATTTGTATGTATCTAACGACTTTACTATATTTCTCGATTATTGTATATCTTTGAAATTACAAAATGTTTTAATGGTAAGAGATGAACTTTCTTCAGTTAGGTATAAGGCCGCCATTTAGATTTGTAAGTCTGGCGGAATATGTTCTAATATGTTGTAAATATTTGTGAGTAGATTGGAAATGTTCTATTTTATGTAAGTGCATAGATGGATTAGTTGATATGATTGAAGGCTCCGCGCGGCGTCGCCAGCGGTAGCTGTAGTTGATATGATTAAAGGCTCCGCGCGGCGTCGCCCGCGGTAGCTGCAATTTGTTCTACGGGTATTAGTTTCCTACTAGGTGTAATGTGTTTTTTGTCATTGTTTTGATATAACGCGGACAACGAGCAGTCTTGTTGTCCTTATTATAGCGCACATGACTTGCAAGTATTGTATGTTGATTATGACTGTTGATTATTTTTTATTTACCTACTTTCCTTAGTCATAATCATAATCGGAGTGTAGGGTCTTCGTATGTGTAATTGTATAATACGTCTTTAACGTAAGAAATATTTTCCCAAAGAAATTATTGGTACAAATAACGATGTGTACAAATTAATTATTACATTCGATTAGAATACGTAATTTGATGTTGCAATGTTGTAATATTAACGGTAGTTACATTAAAGTAAGGTGCCATTATCTACCTCTTGCAGCCGGTGTCACAGCGCAGGGTAAACAGCCAAAGTTCTTGGAATATTTTCTATTGTTCTATCTCTGTTGAGATAAGGCACGGATTAGTGCGAGCAACTACACAGTCTTCACACTTGCTGCGAGACTGATCAACATGTACCTTTTTGAATAAGACAGGCTTAATTACGTTTCAAATTACATAATTTAAACAATAGATCTGCCGTTTGTTGTGATTGTTCGTACCTAATTGTGTTTAATATTGTAAAATAAACGTAACGTGTATTGATGTCACGTTTGCAATCTTTTTAAGTTCCTATTTAATTAAAGTTTTTAATGTTGTTTTGATTAAATTGTTTATTATTTGACATACGTTGTGCACCTTGGATATTACAAGTAATTTCTAAACATGTCATTGAATTTAGTTATCAACAAAGTTTGTATTTTATATTTGTAACAAAAGTTACCATGCATCTACCTCAAGTACAATCGGAATACAGGATTTATCACGCAGTTAATATATTTCATTTTAGACATTACATGTACAAAATAATTTACTAAGATATACTTAAATTTAATAAAACCTAAGTAAATGTCAAACGATTACGGTACGATAAATATATTATGTATATGTATTTCTCTATGTCCAGTACATAATATTAATAAAAATGTTTGTTATTTAACGCATTGTTTCTTACTCTTGCCCGAACCATAAATAATATCCCATCAATTAGATGGTAAAAAGCAGAATAGCTAAGTTATTAGTATTCTGCTAGACAGTTGACAGTTATTTTAGCTTATAAATACTTTTTGTAGGTTTTTAGGTGTAAAACAGATTTCTTTAATTAACAATTTAAGTGTCTAAAAGCTACTTTTAGCTTAAATGAGTTACAATTTCAAAATGCGACAATCGAGATGTCGAAAAATATCGTTGGCAGGCAGGTGGGTAGGTGTAGGGTATAAATTAGTTTGTAAGTTTTTTTATTTTTTTTATTTTAATATTTTTGCTTAAACTATCTGCATTTTAGAGTAGTCTGAGTGTAGTATGATGATAGTAAAAGGGTGATTGAAACACTATATTAATTTATTTACATAATGATAATTAATAGGTATTTTAATGAAGTATAGGTAAGTCTATGGCAACGCCAACTACTAGAAATATGTACAATACAATCAATGTTAATAAAACATAACAAGGTTAATAAATAAAAGTTAAATAAAGATGTACAGAGTGGTGGCCTAGAACTGGCACTGGCGAGAAGTGGGTCGTCCGGTCGCGAGATGGGTCGACGACATCGTCAAAGTCGAGGGTCCAACCTGGAAGAGCTCTGCACGAGATCGACGCAGATGGCACATACAAAGGGAGGCTATACCCAGCAGTGGGATCCCAAAGACTGTGAATGATGATGCCGATGAAATAAAGATGTGTTATTACAAAGTAAAATGCAGGCCTCTTGGCAAAAATATTTTACATTATAATTAAAACACATCCTTACAACAATATCACAATCATCTCATAACTTAGTATATCAGTATTCTTAAAAAAATATTTAGCATTTATTGTTCTAACGTCAAAGTATTGTATGCAAATGAAGTAAGTAAGTAAGTATGTACATATTGTATCTAAGATTTTAACTTAACCCTTTTGACATTTCGCATGTGCGTCAGATGCATTCTAACAATAGAGGTGAGAAACCCCAACTACCTTATTGTTTTCTGTTTGCGCACAAGTGACGTATCTACGAGTACAATGCTATTTACGTCAGTTAATTGTTAAATTTAAATTAACTAAATTCAGTACGTTAGGAATTAATTCATAACAAACGCATTGAATTTATTTTGGGCGGATTTGATTAAAATTTAAATTTCGTTATTCAATTTTATTGCATGATTGTGGTAATTTAATAGATTCACTATCTACTTCTGAATAATATTTTGTATTCCATTTAAGATTCACACAAGGTATAAATAAAATAATATTAAATGTATAGTTGTTTCACGTCAACCAAATAAAATGAAAAACCATCAATATCTCAAATCTCTAGTATACGGAAAAGCCATGACCACAGACTGGTAAAGAATGACTGGTCCCAGTAATTTATCTAAGATCGGCGGTAAGTAATGAGTAGTCTCACTAATATCACGACAGGGCCCTCACCCTCACGCGCCCTCGTATCTTCCCTCTCTCTCTCGCACACACATACACACACACATGCACTGCACACCCCCTTACTTGTAGATGAATGGCGCGGAGACAGCTTTTAAATTATTCCTGGTAATTAAGAAACAACACACGATCTAACATTAAGTGATACATGTAAAAATGTGATATGTACATAGGTATGTGCTGAGTAAAATTTTATTAATACTGAAACTTATAAACTTTAAATCAGTAATCAACGCTCTGTGTAGGTACATCACTCTTTATCACAACCATCGATGCAAGAAAAAATAAAAGATAATTCAACTAATTACACATTGATATATTTACTATTCATACATACATATAAAGAAAGAAAGTTATTATAGTAATTAAGATTACCAACAATCTTAATCATATCTTTAGTCGTATAAAACTAATATTATGACAAAACTATAAAAAATTGAATCAAAAGTTTTGTGGTCCCTTTTTCTTGTAATTTGTGATTGAATTTGATTACCAGATGATTAATTAATTGATTAAATTACGTGGTTTCAGTACGCGAACATGATAGTTATAGAGCTTTATAATAAGTACATATTTCTATGTTTATGGTAAAATGACCTGACTACTAATACTTCTTCTTATCGAATGAGAAAGTGGCTAACTCCGGTGACGAGAGTTAATCAAGCCGCCCTAAGGGCCTCTGACATGGTTTAAAAACTGCCGTACTATGACAAACAGCCGGGACCTACAATTTAACGTGTCATCCGATCTACCAAAACTAGTAGCACCCTTCCACCTGTGACGTAAGCAGCAATCGGCGGTGTAGGCGGCGGCGGTAGCGGCAGGAGCCCGCGGCCGATTAATTTAATAAATACCGACCGGATGCCGGCGCGTTTGTCTCCGGACTGCTATGTGACCTGACAACGCTTGAATTACGATTCTATATCACTAAACACATATGTATAGGACGTTATTTATGGTCAAATATGTGGGCGATAATAAATAGAGACCATGACATGAACGCAATACTCTAATATCACAGTTAGATACTAATTCATTGTGTAATGCAAAAAATCTAAGCGTATATATAGGGCCAGGGTATGTCCTAGGTGTTGTTCACTTAAGAACAATGGCCATGCTTTCTAGAACTTTACATTTTATTACGAAAATGTTTCTATAAGTGACCAAGGCACAACACAATACATATATGGTTGAATAGAAGAACGAAAATTAAAGTGTATGTAATGTAATGTGTTACCTACGACACTGCTGACCATACAAAACTACTTTAGTCATTGCTAAAATGAAGAACAATAAACACAGAAATATTTGCAATAATTATTTTTGTTTTTTTCAAAGTTTGGTCAAAAAAAATATTAGAAAAAATGCCAAATCTTTTTGCAAAAAAAAATTTATCAAATGTACTTCAAAACTATCAAATACGTTTAAATACAAAATAAAACCCGTCTTAAGTGATTTAAAACCAAATCGATAATGTATCTCCTAGAGGAATCAAGATTAATAGGATAGGAGTGTAATGGGTGCGTTTGGAACAGTAGTCGCTCGAGTCGCGAGGTTCCGAGACGAGAGCGAGCGAATTATAATTTATTTGGAGAAGTGGCAACGAGCTCCCCCTCCCACCCCCTCGTCTCTCCGCCCGACCTACCCTTTGCTTTCGCCCTTCGTTACGGACGCACATCGCCTGCGTTGCAACTCGGAAAGCGTTTCCTGTTTTTAGCCGACTGTCTAAAACGTGGTTTGCTCTTTATTTTCAGATTAAGTTTTTATATGTAGATAAATTTATTAGTAGTAAGAAGTGTGATACTTTAATGTGCTGATGAAATGTTATACTCTATATCTAGCACTAGCAGTATTGCAGCACACTGGCTGTGGCTGCTAGCCAGTGTGCTGCAATACTGCTAGATAAAAAAAGTAGCAGAATCTTGGTACTTTCTGTTGATTTGGACTGACTTGGAAGACGCACCTTGAAGAAAAGAAAAGTTTGCCGGATTTAATTTTACTGCAAAAAAATCTGTTACTCAAATTCTAATGCATGAAATATATTAGTCGTCACAATAATTAAATCATTATCTGAGTATAGCGTGCCTTGCTTTATTTTTACATCCATGGTTATTAAATCAAGTACGGTATGTTTACTTTACTTGCTTGTCCATTTGATTCCAATTTATTTCTAAGTACTAGCATAACCTTTAATCTAATGATAGCGTTAAATCAATCGTTTGATCAATAAATTTAAGTCATATATACATAATATGTTCCTTTTCAACAAATCATTATCACTACATAGTATAAAGCAAAGCCGCTTCCCGCGTTTGTCTGCAATATGTACCTATGTATGTTTGCTTTGATCTTTAAACTACACAACTGATGTTGATAAAGTTTTTTTTAATGGATTTCAGAGATTTTAGGTTCAAGAGGAAGGTTTTTATGCATAGTAACATGCTTAAGATGTTAGAAAGTTACCGATATTATCAAGATTTCTAATGTGAAGTCTAAAATAAAAATATTTTTTTGCGTTTACATTGCAAACGCTCTGGCTGAACTCTACGAGATAGATCAAAATAATATACTAAGTCATATATATTTTAAAAAGGTCTACAAAAAAAGGCCGCGATGTTATATATTTATCTCTTATAACTAAATAACCAATTTTTATCCTTTTCTTTTTACGAGAAATAAGGGCTTATTTACGAAGCGATTTTAGCAAATATAGCATTCATCCTTATCTAATTTAAAATTTTAAGTAATTGCTAATAGTTAAGATATTGAATCAGGCGTTACTTTGGGGAAATCCATTGCAACTGAATCTCTGGAAAAATATTTAGTGTTTTGCCGCTGCGACTGCTCCTTAACCGACTTCAAACAACAAACTTGAGGGTTTTTAGGTGTGTTCCTCCATATACCACCGCCACACTCACCTCCTAACCAACGTGGCCTCCGTGGATCTCAAGATCTTACCAACACCGCACCTTGTGTCTTCAAGCTTTGTAGTTCTCCTTCGGCAAGATATTCTCGTCGACACGTGTTTCGCCTCTCCACGAGGCATCCTAAGGACGTTTTGACTATTCGAACGTCGGTCCGAAAGATAAAATTTAATATAGTATATAATATACGGCCCCTTAAGAACAATGGCCATGCTTTCTAGAACTTTACATTTTATTACGAAAATGTTTCTATAAGTGACCAAGGCACAACACAATACATATATGGTTGAATAGAAGAACGAAAATTAAAGTGTATGTAATGTAATGTGTTACCTACGACACTGCTGACCATACAAAACTACTTTAGTCATTGCTAAAATGAAGAACAATAAACACAGAAATATTTGCAATAATTATTTTTGTTTTTTTCAAAGTTTGGTCAAAAAAAATATTAGAAAAAATGCCAAATCTTTTTGCAAAAAAAAATTTATCAAATGTACTTCAAAACTATCAAATACGTTTAAATACAAAATAAAACCCGTCTTAAGTGATTTAAAACCAAATCGATAATGTATCTCCTAGAGGAATCAAGATTAATAGGATAGGAGTGTAATGGGTGCGTTTGGAACAGTAGTCGCTCGAGTCGCGAGGTTCCGAGACGAGAGCGAGCGAATTATAATTTATTTGGAGAAGTGGCAACGAGCTCCCCCTCCCACCCCCTCGTCTCTCCGCCCGACCTACCCTTTGCTTTCGCCCTTCGTTACGGACGCACATCGCCTGCGTTGCAACTCGGAAAGCGTTTCCTGTTTTTAGCCGACTGTCTAAAACGTGGTTTGCTCTTTATTTTCAGATTAAGTTTTTATATGTAGATAAATTTATTAGTAGTAAGAAGTGTGATACTTTAATGTGCTGATGAAATGTTATACTCTATATCTAGCACTAGCAGTATTGCAGCACACTGGCTGTGGCTGCTAGCCAGTGTGCTGCAATACTGCTAGATAAAAAAAGTAGCAGAATCTTGGTACTTTCTGTTGATTTGGACTGACTTGGAAGACGCACCTTGAAGAAAAGAAAAGTTTGCCGGATTTAATTTTACTGCAAAAAAATCTGTTACTCAAATTCTAATGCATGAAATATATTAGTCGTCACAATAATTAAATCATTATCTGAGTATAGCGTGCCTTGCTTTATTTTTACATCCATGGTTATTAAATCAAGTACGGTATGTTTACTTTACTTGCTTGTCCATTTGATTCCAATTTATTTCTAAGTACTAGCATAACCTTTAATCTAATGATAGCGTTAAATCAATCGTTTGATCAATAAATTTAAGTCATATATACATAATATGTTCCTTTTCAACAAATCATTATCACTACATAGTATAAAGCAAAGCCGCTTCCCGCGTTTGTCTGCAATATGTACCTATGTATGTTTGCTTTGATCTTTAAACTACACAACTGATGTTGATAAAGTTTTTTTTAATGGATTTCAGAGATTTTAGGTTCAAGAGGAAGGTTTTTATGCATAGTAACATGCTTAAGATGTTAGAAAGTTACCGATATTATCAAGATTTCTAATGTGAAGTCTAAAATAAAAATATTTTTTTGCGTTTACATTGCAAACGCTCTGGCTGAACTCTACGAGATAGATCAAAATAATATACTAAGTCATATATATTTTAAAAAGGTCTACAAAAAAAGGCCGCGATGTTATATATTTATCTCTTATAACTAAATAACCAATTTTTATCCTTTTCTTTTTACGAGAAATAAGGGCTTATTTACGAAGCGATTTTAGCAAATATAGCATTCATCCTTATCTAATTTAAAATTTTAAGTAATTGCTAATAGTTAAGATATTGAATCAGGCGTTACTTTGGGGAAATCCATTGCAACTGAATCTCTGGAAAAATATTTAGTGTTTTGCCGCTGCGACTGCTCCTTAACCGACTTCAAACAACAAACTTGAGGGTTTTTAGGTGTGTTCCTCCATATACCACCGCCACACTCACCTCCTAACCAACGTGGCCTCCGTGGATCTCAAGATCTTACCAACACCGCACCTTGTGTCTTCAAGCTTTGTAGTTCTCCTTCGGCAAGATATTCTCGTCGACACGTGTTTCGCCTCTCCACGAGGCATCCTAAGGACGTTTTGACTATTCGAACGTCGGTCCGAAAGATAAAATTTAATATAGTATATAATATACGGCCCTTTACAGCAGAGCGGTACCAACGACCGGAGGATGTACGTGCAGCCCGTATCCTTGAACTTACTTAAAGAGATAAAATATAAAAAGTTTGGAATCACAATACTTTTAAAACTAAAGTTTTCACATACTTATTATCTTTTATTTTATTCAGCCTGCACATACTAAACATTGAATTATTTCATGATATCTTCAACACATCCAAATCAGAGGCAAAATTCTATTTCTGGAATGTTTCATTGCATCTGAATTATAACAATAAGAAGATGCATTTATAATGAATTGCATATATGTACAACGTTTAATTTTCTACTATGTCGAAATAAATCTCGCTCACTGAAAAACACCCGCATTAATTAAGCTGCAACAGTATGGAAGTCAACTTTATACTTTTCTGTTTTTTCTGTACGTAGGTTGCGTTCAAAGGAGCTGGCGGGGGCGGGGCGGGGCGGGGCGGCGCGGGGGACGAGGGGGGCAGGGGCCGCCCTGGATACTGAGAGGAGTTTTAACCAATTAATTTTGTTCCTCAACGCAAACTCCGCTATATAATAAGGTATAAGTAGGCATTAACCGAGGCGCGCCGATGGCCGGCCGGGGGCGACTCGGCTCCTGCCCGACCTATAACGATGTTTTATTTCTTGTTAAGCTCTCTGTTTCTCCACTTTTAATATTTAATGGCATTTTCATGACTCATTTTTTATAGCGCACTTACAAATACCCGCCATTATTGATGTCGTCTTTAATGACATCGTTGTTTTTCGAAGGGATCTATTAAGCTCCGGTAATTAAAGCGAGCCGTTTGTGTATTTTTCAGTACGTTTTATAACAATTTGATGGCTGACAGCAATTACATTATGGCTCTTATTTAAATTATGTAATGTCCATAGGTGTAACATATATATCCCTTGTTATTCTTCATTACTTAGTTACGGTGTGACATACCTATCTAGTATCTACATACAGCGTCTCATATAGAAAATCATTATAGGCGAGAGGGTTCTCAAATGTGTTGATATGTAAGGTACACATCCCATAAGTCAGTAGCCAAGCCAACATATAGAGGCATGTGGAGGGCTGTGAGTACTCGTACATTTACACGTGCCTAGTTAGTTAATATGCCGCGAGCTGCTGCTCTCCTTGAAGACACAACACCTGCCCTCGTGAAAAACATCAGCGAGTTTATCTAACGAACCATATGTCTCGACAGCTCGTGCTTTACCCTCCACACAGATATAAATACAAATTATACATAAAAACACAAAGCGCTTCCCCTTAACCAAGCCGTAACTAAACAGTGAAAAGTTTCTGTATATCCAATTTACTCGAGGCGTCGAGATTTAAAAATAAGATCGTTCACAAAAACACTAGCTATCACGTCGCGCCCGCGCGCCTCACCTCAATATGACGCTCTCAAAAAACAATTCTTAACGGCAGTATTGTGTTGTTAAAAAACAGGAACGCATCAGTCGAAAAAACAAACCGCAGAATACGGTTAAAAAACAGAATGCAGCACGCGAGACACCCTTTCCCTTTTACGCGACGCGAGCTACGTTTTTTATCTTATGTCTTAGTGAGGGTTGAGTTTTTTATTCGATGCTTCGTATAAATTAATAACTGAACGTGCTCATAATCTGCTGCTCGGAACACTTTCGTCTTTGTTATTTTTTACAAAGTTAGCATTCATTTTTGTTTTTATAATGTGGTGGCGGAAACGAACAGGCTCTATTGATTACGTCCGCAGCGACAGGTGTTCTGCTTTGTTTCGGTTTTAGCGCTTCAATTATATACACTTATTTTGATGACTACGCAATGTAAGCAAAATGTAAGGAAGATAATACTTTGTTTCATTTCTTTACTTATTAAACCGTGTATTAATTATTTAAAATGTAACTTCACGTTTTGTAAAAATAATTAATAGGTACTCATTCACTAAACACATGCATTTTACAAGCAGTCGGGTAATTTTCCCTTAAAATATTAAGGGCATCCAGCAGGTACGTATTACTAAAAAGATTTCCAAAACTTTATATACATATATTATCGTATTCGTTGGCACAGTTTGTATGCGTGTATGTTTTTATAACTTCTTGTTTAAACAGTGGAGGAGACTTGCATGAGGTTGGAAGTTGGTTACGATGTAACTCAATTAGACCTTAGATTAACACATTGCCAACTCTTATTACCTGTATACTTAATTCGGAAATCATTACAGTATGTACTCTGTACATACAATTTATCTACATAAACTTAGGTTTTAAAATAAAATTTGATTGTAATATATATAAATATTGAATTTAACGTGTAAAAAATTAAATGTGAACAAGAAACTTTTTAAATTTTTCAAAGTCAGAGTAGTCAAAACTGAAAAAACACAAACATGAAGAATACGCTTGTACAAAAACCAAATCACCGGAAGAGGAATCAGGAAAGGATATGGGTGTATCGGGATAATCATCTGCGGCTTGTTTTTGCCCGCATTTTGATGGAAACAACACACATTTGAGCAATTCTCGAGTTTATTCAAAATCATAAAGATACGCATACGCTCTTAAATTTTTCCTTCTATGGTTTTATATGTAATGGATAGCATAAATAATATATTTAGTACCTAACTTAGAAGAGCATAGCACAGTTATTTATATTCCAATCGTATTCAACCTATCTGCAAAGAGGTATCCATAGAAAGGATGGATAAGTCGAACCGTCAATAAATTAAAAATCGTTTCAATCGTCTAAGACCAGTCTATTGTGTGACATAGCAGAAAAGGGATCCCATCCTTGCAACTCTAGAATAAGCAAACATGTAACTATATGAATGCATTAGACATGCATTGTGATCAATGATTCTGCTGAATCAAATCGCACACGTGTGTCGTTCTTGTGATTTTACTCGTATGTATATTCACCGTGGCGTGGGTGACAAACAATTATTTCGCTCTGTTTACTCTTCAAGGATGAGACCTCTTGGACGTGATAACCTTTCTTTTTGGATTGGAGAGTCTATTTTAGATGCGGAGAGTACAGGTTGGTGAATGTTACGTAGGTACATTAGATATTAAAATGTCAATGAAAGTAAAAAATAATAGTTTTAGATACTTTTTAACCACTTTGGCAAGCATATTTTTTAAGCGAGTATGGTCCCACTTATTTATTTACCGTTCAAAGTGAAACTGAAGCAAGTTCTTTTCTAAATTTACGGAATACTTTTCAGACGTGTTACTAGTCTATACTGATTAAACCGAGGCAAAACATTATTAAATTTATTAGGAAACTTAATTTGATAAATAACAAGTAAATGAAGGATACTATGTAATATTATAAAGCACAACAATGCAGTAGTGTGAACACCCCGATGTCCCTCCACTCGAGTTGAAGTAACGCTATAAAAAGTCCGCCCGCGCCGCGTCACGCACTATCATTTTATTTTGATAGTGAATTCGAGTAACCGCCGCCTTTTGTAGCGAACCACTTTGATTATTGATTTTTACGCCAAATATTCCCTTTATCAGAATTCCTATTCAACGCAATTATAGCTTCCTTTAACATTTTTGATGCATTTACCTCTTCACACAAAGGGATGAAGCTGCGCTATGTCATTAATAACCCGCGTGCTATGGAACTTGTCGCAGTCAGTCCCCGCGGTACCGCGGCACACTATATGCAAGTCATTAAATCAATTCCATTATTTAACGACATAAAAATATTTTAGCAATCTAGTACACACATTTATTTTTAAGAAAGAACCCGAGCTCAAAATAAAAGGTCCGCTATTTACGACCTACGTATAAAGTGTTAGGATTTTAGCAAACAGTGAAAGAGGTTTACCGACAAAGTAACGCAAGAAAAATAGCAGAGAAAGAAAATTCACGCGAACTTGTTTGCTCCGAGGTTTAATCCTTTAATCCGTCGAGTATCACTGCCGGCCAATGTTGCCGCATTTTATTCTACATAACAATACTTAATTGTCGCTGAAATTGAATACAGAGCTCTATGTTACAGAATTTGGACAAAAGAGTTTGTTTGTCGCCATTGCATTAGTTGTTTGTGTGACCGCACAGTAGCCGGGAACGGATAATCTGTTTGTTATATTTCTTTGAAAGCATCTCATTTTATTGAGCCAGTGCTATTTTAGATATTCAAAACATGGCTCTGTAGCCAACAAACATAAATTTATCACAAAATACAAATCGTTTACGACAAATAAATTGTATGCCACGAAATAAAATTAAATATCATTTATCAAATCCGTCAATTTAGCGAACACCAATCAGTGATTTTATTTTGGGCGCCATTCTAAAGTTACTCGTTCAATTATTTGGCCATCCATGAAAAATCCAATAAAACAAATAGGTATTGGAATCATAATGGAGAGTCATTCGAGCCGTGACCTGTTTGGGCATAGCCAGAGATATAATTAAAAAGAACTCTTAGAAACTTCTTGTCTATTGATGAAATTCTATCTTTGCGAAATAGGATCCGGGCCGGCTTGGGCTCATGGAGAAAAAGCGCTAAGTTTTTTCGTTTCCAAGTAAAAAGTGGAGCAACACGGGGGCGGGCCCACAGCTGCCGCTAATTCTGGAATCGCAAAAGTGGTCTGGAGGACTCCGATACAAAGGATTGAAGTCATTAATTTAAATCAGGTAGTTTATCGTTTCTGTAATGCGGCACCAAACACTTTCATTGGTGTGGATTTTGTATCTAAAATAAATATTTAGTTATGTCTTCAACTTATCGACTCGCAACAAAGTAAACATTCAAAATACATAAATAAGTTACATGACGGAATTTATGATTTACTGGGCGAGTGGTACCTTCGTTTTATAAGTAAAATATATGACATAAGGTTTCGAAAAATTAAATTAATTATTAAAAACTTTACTAACGTTCAGATATAGAGCCTAAAGTATATTGAACCCACACATTATATAATTAAATAATAAATAAATATGTATTTAAATAATATACCTAATTGAAACACCAAACTAAAAAGTTTTAGATTTTTTTAACGTATGATAGGTTTTTTTTGGTATTTAAGTCCTGAACGATTGAAATACCTAGCTAGCAGTACTAATAGTAAATTATTAACTTTAAAATTTAAACTTATATATTTATACAAATAAAAATAAATAAAATAGATATAAATAAAAATCATCTATGATAAAATGAAGTCGGTTAATAATTATTTACATGAATAAATAATAAACAAAAAACAAGTATATGAAGTTGTTTTATAAATTGGCACAGTTTTAAATCTACATCCGAAGCAACAACTGCTACTCAGCCAGTCGCGTTGCAAAAAGCGAAGCGTCGAGTAACAATCAAAGGGGCATGTTTTTCAATCACCAAAAAAGAGTTCAACAAAGGGCTTGATAAATAAAATGTGCAACCTAACGGGTACGGAACCTGATAGCCCTCACACCTTGATCAATGTGGGTTAGTAGAATGCTACTAGGTATTGCTAAAATGCACCGGTGCAAATGTTTTTTACTCTGATCGCCAAAAAACGCTGCGACTGGGCTAAAAAATGAAACCATCCGGTGCGGTGTTTCAAGTTCAAATGATAACTGTAACATCTATTGTGTTTTTCAATATGAATTCTTCAAATAATATACAATGAAAATTTAGAAAGGGTGACTAAATGCAAAAAATATCATATGAATGACCATGAACATATTGCAAAAAGCAATTTTTACAAAAATAATCTTTTGAAGATCCCCAAATCACTTGTCTTTTTGCTATGCTCAACTCTACAATGTATTTACATAATTCAAGATACGTGTTTTTGTATTTTTATTATTTCAAAATATACATTTTAATATCATATGCTACAAAAAAAACACACACTGAAAGTTTGAAAGTAAAATAAACAGTTCCCCATAAAAAACGACCTTGAGCGACAGTAAAAATCAATAGCGCATGATCACAAGTGCACTATTATGGAATCAGCTGATCTGCTGGGAGGTCAATGCACTTTCTATTGTTCTCTTCATCGGATGCATAGAGAAAAAACAGGCCAGAGAAAAAATCGTGTAAAAAAACTCAACCCTACCGTCGTCGCGTGGCAGGTACCCTACACAACCCTTTACAAAAACGCTTACAAAAAAGTCTGTGGGAGAGGGTTGAAAGGGTTGAAATTACGCATGCGTGGGGCACTGCCCTCGTTACTCATTTTAAATTTTACAATCAGCATTTTGTATTCATATTTTTTGGGCTGTTGATTTAATGGTGTTTTTGCGATTTAATTACAAAAAATACAATTCTTCTTACATTTTGAGTATTATTGATAAGATTACAAATTACGACATGTATATTGTCAATAAAAACGTTTATTAACATTATGATAATAGTGTATGTATTGAAAAGTTCATGCTTAGTACCAACTTTAGAAAACAAGATACATAATGTATAATAAGCTAGATGTCAATATGTTAAAACATTTTACTTGTCTTAGAAATTACCATGATTTACTTAATCTGTTCCAAAATGATTAATCATAATTTTAACCTAATTTACAACGACGCAATCAATTTTTTAAGTCTATAAAATACACGTGAACCGGGTGAAAGCAAATTAAGGTACGCTGTAGGCTATAATATGGTCCAATTTAACATAACGACAAACGCACGTAATTCGATAATAACACAAACATTCGTAGCAAAAACACGCAGCGAGCTACCAAAGAGCGGTGGAAGTATAATTAAGAAAGATAAATATCGTTTATTACTGTTAGAAAGTCGCTGTGGAAAAAACTACCCCTTTCACCCCACAATTTGTAACCCGTACGGTGAACCGTGGGCGCCGCGCCGCCCGGCCGCCCGACACGCATAAAAACTCGCGAGCTTCATCACACGGAGGCGGCTTCCAAATAGTGCTACTTTAATGTTAGTTACGGGATGTACTGAGCATAATCTATACTAATATTATAAAGCTGAAGAGTTTGTTTGTTTGAACGCGCTAATCTCGAAAACTACTGGTGCGAATTGAAATATTCTTTTTGTGTTGAATAGACCATTTATCGAGGAAGGCTTTAGGCTATATAACATTACGCTGCAACTAATAGGAGCGAAGAAACAATGGAAAATGTGGAAAAAACGGAGAAAATTATTCATCTTTGAGGGCTTCCGTTGCGTGCGCTGCGTAAACGGTTCAAGATATCAAAATACAATGTATGAAAGAATTATTCCTCTTTAAATGATCTAACAAAATGTCCACGACAGTATTTGTCTATCTTTTAAGATTAACTCACTAGAACCGTTTTTATGGTAATAACTATTCCACGCGGACGAAGTCGCAGGCACCAGCTAGTATATAATAATACTAATTTTAGCAATTATTAGAACCTGAAAATTATAAAAACGATAATATAGTTTTTATTTTAAGTTGTGCTTAACTTTATGAATTCAAATTAAGAAATGGATTAAAATCCATCCTGATTGATTTCATGCCTAATCAAAACAAATTATGTGCTTCGCAAAAAAAAACGTCAATAATGACGCCTATTGTCTTTTCGAGATCTAATATTGGCGCAGTTACGTACTTATTTGTTGGGATTTTGCGTTATTGCCGATCAAATACCTATCCATTTTTACACACAAAAATAGATATTTCTGTAATATCTGAAAACCACTCCTAACAAGGTAATTTAGGCTGAAATGTACACTATCAAATCAGAATAAATCAATTTAACAAAATATTGACTACTTTGCCCTTCATAGGTATCCGTTGCAAGACATCTAAGATTTTTAAAAAGGTTTTCCTTGTTGATATGCCTATAGAACAAGAAACAAGCCTATTCCACACCCACGTAGCTCAGGAAAAAATGTTACAGTTACATAACGCTTTTCCATAATAATAGAATCATTATCGAAAAACAGAAGAGCGGCCAGCTGATTTATTGGACGATAATGGTCGCTGTCATAAATAGCTTTTTTCTAATGAATGTTTTTTGATCACGCGCACACCGGGCTCTTTTTATTAACGCACTTATGTATGCATGTCAGTTTTTAGGAGATTGGATTAAAAAAAACCTTAGTCACCTTTTGTCGTAATTGAAAATAAAACAAAAATTTGTTCCGATAAGAATAAATAATGAAAAACTGGAGCGCGCGAGGGTTAAAGCCTGGTGCGTATTATGCACTAGCTGTGCCAGCGACTTCGTCCGCGCGGAATAGTTATTTTGGGCAAAATATTTATTTTTGTTAACAACCTCTTCAGCTTTATAAAAATAATTTTTCAATTCGCACCAGTAGTTCCAGAGATTAGCGGGTTCAAACAAACAAACTCTTCAGCTTTATAATATTATATATATAGTATAGTATAGATGAGTTAAGATTAAAGTGCATCAAAAAAGTAATATGCATACAGTAAAAATTATATACATATTTTGGTGTTACATTCTCTCTGTGAGTCGTATTTCCTCATGACTGAGGGTCGTGATTCCTCCGCCGAATTAATTCGTCAGGGGAGTTTTCTTGGGCAGATACATCGTGGTGGGCGCCCAGGTCCTTCCACGGAAGACACGAAGGTCCTCAAATATGTTGGTTTCCTCACGACGTTTTCTTTCACCGCTAAGCGAGTGCAAATCCACACATAACCTAAAAATATAAGTCACTGGTGTAGGGCCGGATTCTAACCAGTGTGCGTCTGGACCAAAAGCAGACACTAGAACTGCCGAGCCACACTCACTTATAATGGTGATAATGTGGAATTTAGTAAGTAGATCATATTCATGGGTGTCATATTTGTGTTTAATTATTTCTACGTGTCAGTGCTGCAATTATTTGCAATACGATGACGCCTGTCCTCCGCGAGGAGATTTCTCATAGGAGTTTGAAGCCACGCAAAAATATTTAGTTGATCACTTCTCCAGAGTATGTACTCGTGGTCGTGGTGTGCGCTCAGGTCTTTTTTCCACTTTATAGCATGTTTTTTTTTTCAATGCCTTTACTGTGTCAACCAATTGTAAATCCACTAAAAAACAAGTGACACAGATTCAGGTAACTCTCTGGTCACCCATCCAAAGACCGACCAAGTGACTGTACGAAATTACAAATATCTCAGCGAATTTAGCTACGACCTCTTTATTTCATCATTTTAGGAATTAACTAACTTTAATAAACTTCGTGTTTGTAACACGGATAACAGAACGTGATAGACATTCCTCCAAAGGGATTATTTACCTAGCATAATAGTTTATCTTGAAATTATCTTAATTTCCGTAACTTGGCCTGAGATTAGTAAAAGCCTTGTCCAAAAAACAATAAACAGCTTGGACCCTCGGTCCGGTTACTTCGACTATCATTGATTATATTATTTTAATCATAACATACACATTTTCATTAATACCAAATCCGCCAGTAGCTCACATAATCAACGCATGCTAACCCTACAAAGTATTCTATAAACAATAAAGTAATATGAACTAGCATTTATAGCTAATAGATCGAATAAAAAACAATCATCAGGGTATGTGCCGTCACCCACACATGTTGCTGACCTTGACAAATGCACCCGAGCGGAATTGCACTCGCAGCCGTGATTTATACTCGCCAGTGCAAATATTGGCAGCGCCACGACCGCGTGCGTGACCAATACGACGCACACGATACTCCGTCATTACCGACACGGTGAATACTTAAAAAGACTTAAAAATTCAGCGTTTCCCTGTCGAAAAAAAGAGTTAATATTGATCGTAGATTTCTCGTCGTGGGGTGCAGCGGCCGGTTGAGTCACCCCACGGTTTTTACTCACCCTAAGTTATATTTTTTGTAAAGTCCCCCCCTTGCCCCCCTCCGGGCCGCTTTAAAGGATGAGTAGTCTCTATGGAAACGGCTCGATCTAATTTATAGGCGGGAGAAAGTACGGATTGCTTAATTAAGAATTTAAAATGTGTCTGCTAAGTAATTAATTATAAATTTTCAGTCCACCGTTTCTTCGCTTCAGATAAAAAGAGAACTTTACTGTCTCTAATAACGAAAGCTTTTACTGTGAAATTAATAAGAATTTAATTAACAGGGAACAAAGAGCTTTGTACTTTGTAAGATGGACAAAAGATGAAAGTGCCGTTTAATATTAATCTACTCAGCTACTCATCTGCGATAAGTAAATTAAGTTTCCTGGTATGAACCAACACTCACTTTTAGCTTCATTTTTCTGTAAAATTTATTTACTGTTATATTTAAACACTAATTTCATTTTGATCATTAATATCACAAACAAAATTTACCCCACTCCTCCCCATTTATTAAGAAGTAGAAGCCTATATTGTCATGTAACACACTTGAAAAAACACATTCCATTGAAACATTCAAACCAGCATCACTCTGAGCCCAATCGATATAAATCGGAGACAAACTCGATACTTTTAATATCTCGCATAGATTTGCATGAGCCGTCATATGAGGCATCGGTGTATGAATACGCAAGGGTTGATTACGGGGGCCCAGTGCGAGGGCACGCGCGCCCACAGATAACATACTAGTTAGTACGAATATTGTTCAGTATGTGGCCACAGATAGTGCAGTAGTTAGTATGCGTATTGTAGTCGGTGGTCACAGATAAGGTTGCAGTCACTATGATTATGCTACAGTATATTTATCAGTCAGTAAGCCGTGTGTAACAGTGCACGGGCGGGTTAAAAAACTGTGGGTCACGGCCGCGGCCCGGGGACTCAGTTGATGCTTTTTTGTGGCGAAGTGCACGCGTTTCTCCGCGCCCGCGCACCTTTTATTGGTAAGTTTTATTTTACTTTTATACACAAACAATGTTATTTAAAAACTATCCTATCGTATATGCTATTTGTACAATCTTTAGTAGAGAGGTAATAACATTCCATAAATGTTAGAAAAATTAAGTACGTCGCAAACTTTATAACAACTATGTTGTATGATAAATGTAACAAACCACAAAATTATAGTAAAAAAAATCTGGTAGTATCGCCAAGTTTAACTTTAAATGTAGTAAAAAAATACACAAGAATCTCAAGGAAATATTAATTGTTATACTGTAGGTACTTGCTAAATTGCCCCGAGACAAATCGCGGAACAGCCTAAACAATTAGTCAAATTTAAGTTTAGTGCGTAATTCACGTGAATTGTGGCTTTTGTTATATGGATATGTAATAAATATATGTATTCATTTTAATAAAAACATAAACAGAAAAATCGGTATTTAATTCAAACCTACAGCAGGTTTGAATTATACCGTTTTTTTTTGTTTTCGTCATATTTAAATGCAGTTAAGGTAGTTACTAGAAATTTCAAAATTGCCAAGGTGTAAACTACTAGGTACTACATACTCTAACTAGAAAAGCTGGTGTTGGCAAACTGGCGCTACGCGTAATTAAGCCCTTTGGTGATAATTTCTTCAGAAATCGGTTATCCGTACAGCCTTGCGTCACCAATATTTTTACCAATAAAATACAAGACCAATATTGATATCAAATAACGTTCCCTGTCCATATTTGCTTCCACGCCAGCGAAATGGCAACGTGCGAGCTCACAAACAGTTATCGACCGCCAGATTTGCTGATCATAATAATTGGATCTCGTGGGTTAGGCGAAAAAAAACAATGGTGACAATGCTGCCTAATGAGCTATAAAGAAGAAAACGATACGTAGAGCAAGGCGTAGACAAAAAGGGCGAGGCGGGGGCGCGGGCGGGGAGCGGGGCGCGGGAAATGGCGGGAGAGCTAAATTAATTTGCGCGCTCCCGCCAAACAAAGGCACGCTAATGGAACGCGCCGAATGGAAAAAATGCCACCGTCCGCGTCCGCTCTCACTCCACTTATATATTATATTTTTTGCAAACACAACCTTTGACTTTCTCAAATGAATAACATTACACCCATTCGAGTCGCGGCCTTTGTCCAGATTTAATGAAGAGGCAGAAATAGAGATACGCGCTCTTTAATTGCCTGCTCTAAACAAACTTTGCTTCGCTCTCTGTATTAATTACTTCGAGTGGAAAGTTTGGTGAAGGAACCTTTTATTTGAGTGGCATAAACCTTTTGTTTTGAGATGGAAATAATATTTCATAGCATTTTCCTTCCTGAGTTAAAACTGAGTTAGTATGGCACCTTGCTTAAATATTTCCTTAGCTCAATTATAAAATCACTAAAACAAATGAAATATGGCGGAATTAGTTACAAATATTATACATATTTAGCAATACTAGAATCTGTACTTTGTTCTTTGATTAGAACGTTTTGATTTGCTTTATGTTGAATCTGGTCATTATATTTTAGCTATGGATTTAATCTGATAAGTTTGAATAAGCCAAGCAAGTAACTAAAATAAAAAATGCTAATTCCGCGCTTTTGTTTCGTAGAGGCGCTACGCGCTGCTACGAACTGCTACGACTCATACATTACGGAGTCACGTGAAATAAATAGCACCGAATACGTGGTAATGAGTAGAATTATGGGAATCCATCGCGGCAGGAAGTGAAGTCGTCAGGTGCTGCGAGCGAGCGAGCTATGAGCGATCGCTATCTAAATGTAAGTCTCGGGCGCGTTTTGTCACGAGATGAAGTTGATGCTCCTCCATTACTCGGCCGGGATTTATGCGCTCCCAATTAAAAGTTCCCGGGGCTGAAGACGCGAATTAGTGGAATTCAGTCGCATTTATCAAGACATCAACGTCGGGCCGCGCTCGCGAAACTTCCCAAATTTAAATTAGAGACGATTTTTACAGCTACCTCCTAAGGGGGAGGGGGGACGCTACCCTTTCCTTATAACGAGGAAGGCCTCATGCATTTTTATGTGCTTCTTTTTTCGACGGCGTTTTAAACAAGGGGGTGAGTTTGGGGAGACGGGGGTGAACTTTTTTATTCGCGTCTTGATAAGTTAGGGTTGAAATTAGACGTTCGAGTTTCGTTCGCGGAATTCATAATGACGAAAATTAATAAGTTTTCTTTTGAGGGTCCTTCGAACCGCGCCGTTTGCCGAATATTTAGGCAGAGCGGGTGGGCGCCGGATTGCCTTCAGTTTATTATTCTAGCTGAGATCGGCATCTGAACGCGAATATGAAATCGAACCTTGGAAAATATACCTACACTTTCATTTATCTTTGCGCTGTGACAAGTCATGATGATACGCAGAATGCAAGATATTGAAATTATACAAAAACCTCGTTGTTTACAAGACAATGGATAAAGAAAGTCTACAGGCCAACCTCTAAGGACTTTGTTTATATTATTTTTATTACGATACTTACGAGTCAATAATATTTTAAATCTGAATAATATGTAAGTATCTCTACCTTTCACAATGTCAAAATATTCCATTAGATTCCGATAAACATGATAAAATATACTGTGTTCGTAATTGTCAGTTCAATCAGATCATAACATACGTACCTAATTAAAAAGCTACTAAAACAATTCGAAGTTCTAAGATACCTATATGACATCAAGTGCAGATAAATATTTCAAAGCATGCATTTAGCAAATGTACAAATTATTCTGTAATCTAACGATCAGGTTGCGCACCTCAAAACCACTACATACTCGTACCTAAAATTGACCCAACATTTTTCATCTCCAAGTATTTTTCTTCATTTAAAATAGTTATGTATGTACATAATGTTTATTTCCAAAATGCGTTTATTAAATGTAAGTACCTAAAAGTATTTCAGAAATTAATCGGAAATAAACAACATTTATTATTTTTTTACGTATATTGTATACGTACGGCTAGTACGTGTTGTTTGTGTTGCGTGGGGCAGGCGGCGCGGCGCGACGAGCACATGTGAACACTTGTTGCGCGTGTGTGGGCATGCGCCTTCTCACTACTACCACTACTACACACGCTGGCGGACATGTACCTGCCCTGGATACATGTAGCAATTACATGTAGCTACGTAGGTATGTACGTCATTCATATCTGGAACAAAAATCAGGAAAATTTTAAGATAATTGGAGCCAGCAAAATATTAAAAGCATTTTCAAAACTTGAAGATGAGCGACGTCCACATATAAATCGCGATTATATTTCGCAACAATTACGAGAAATCAAGAGTCTCGTAAATTCCAATTTGAGCAATTATAAGAATAAGAGAGAGTCATTAGTCCAATCAATCTGGGCGGTGTCCGGGGCCGGTCCGGGCGAGCAGCCGGCCGGCATTATGATCCGCGTCTAATAACGTCGTTAACAGCGTACATTAAAACAAAACAAACACGGGGCTGCGGGGCGAGGCGCGGAGGCGCGGGGGCGCCATCCTTCCTCGAATCCGTGTCATTAATTTACGTAATGCGTAGGTACGCGCTATCCCCAAATATTTAAGAAGCCTCCTCCGGGAGCGCCCGCTCCTCCACTATCCCTCCCGCCGCCCGACCCCCTCCGCCCGCCGAGAATTATGGCGGCCGCCTTGTAATTATATTTTTTAATTTATCTTCCTTAGCGAATACAATGGAGGCGCCACCCCGCCACCGGAGCGCTTCTTTCTCATGCTGAATATTGTATCAGGCCGCTGAAAAAAGGAAAGAACGCTTTAATTACAAGCGAGAGAGCGACCGGCATTACGCGCTAAATATTTGATGTTGTCTCTTTCGGAGCTCGGCCGGGCCGCGCCGCCCCCCCGCGCCCCGCGCCTCGTCAATAATTAAAACGCCTATTAACTCATTCCTTTCAGGTGACCCCTCATTACTAACCGAATAAAAAATTCGATCCTGGATCGTACGCCGCAACGTACCGGTACCCGCGCGGTAATTTCTACGCGTACTCGTATAATTAAAACTCCGCCTCAAAAATTGGATGCCTAAAAACTTTCACTTTACATAATTATAAAGCACATCTATCCTTTCATACCTATATAAGGCACGTATATTGATTGATCAGATATGTACAACTGAAAATAATAACGCCAATTAAAGTTACAGTATGAATTATCAGGAAAATGTGGCTTATAATTTTAGCCGGTAAATTAATTAATTATACCGGCACATACTTATTAATGCATAATTAGCAAACTGTTTCAGTTATGTACTACGAAAATACAAAAAAAAACACGTATGAAATCTTGCAGCTAGAACGGCCGGCATGTCGGTGATCCTTAACGAGCCGGAGTGGTTCCCGGCCCACTAATCCCATCTGCAAGGCGAACAGTATGCAAATGTAACGCGTTGATTTATCGGCGAACAACAGTGGCACCGCGGACACCCGAGCCGCCAGTACTTAGCGCGGAGACAAAGTACAAAGCAACCCCACCACCCACTGAAAAACGTCTCTAATATTCTTTTAGAAACGGTGGCATTTACGGGCTATATTTTATCCTGAATTTGCATACGCTCCTTTTTTCGTACCCATCCTCTATTTTATGGGTGAGTATTTTTTCATCCGGGGGTTAAGATACAAAAGGGTAAAGCGCGGGAGCGAGCTCCGATAATTAAATTGCACCGCGCGAGCTCTCAGGGCCTCAGTCGCTACTCCACGCTTTTTGTCTACGCAAAAAATTCGATAGTCAACGCGCCGCTTTTTTTATTGTTCCACGATACATTAAACTTGACGATAATTAAACGATTAATCTTGTGCCTTGCTCTGTATTCTACGTAGTGTTGCTTTGTTTTTTTGGGGTGAAGAGAGGAATGTATTGATTTTAGTCAAATTAGTTGGAGATTTAAATGAAGTAGGTACATACATATCACATACATAGTATAGGTGCATTTGATGCACGCGTTGAACTCTTTAAAGAAGAATTTTAACAAGCTGCTATCGAGGTATTTTAATTAAATGCATATCGCAATTAAATTCAAATAGAAGGAATTATTTCATGTCCTGGGCTGCGCGATAATAATTTAACTAACAAATTAGGAGAAATCTTACCCTGCTCTAAGTCAAATTAGCATAATTGCTAATCAAATGTTGTAGGAGTAGCTTGGGCGCGGTGGCGTGGCTTCGCTCTAATTACAAATTCTAATTCCCTCTTGTTTCTCAGGCCCTTTGAATTTGTAAATTACTGCCGACGCTTCGGGCTATCAAATGAATTCTCATCTCGCTTTGCTTAACATTAATTCTAACATTTGAGTACATATAATGTTCATCTAACTACCTAGCCAAATCCTCTAGGAATCTCAGATCACCACTGGAGAAGTAATAGATGGATACATAAACACTTTATTAAAACACCACACAAAAGAAACCATAGAAATTAAAATTAGCGTCGTATTTACCAGCCTTGTTAATATGAATAATAATTTAATTACTTTAAATATCTAAGTAGGACTACAAAAGACTAAATGAGGGAAATTGTTGTTTCGTCTTTCTTTATATGTAGGTAATATGACAACGTGACTACTACTCGCGTGAGTACATATTGAAGCATCATACAATATAACATGCTCGGTTAATAAAATTAATTATCTCTTGCCTTTACACCGATTGCATTTTACCTACATTATGTGTTCAAGGTATTAAGGATTTAGGCAGTTAGGCTGATCGGAAATAACTTGTAATTAATGACAATGTACTAGGATATGTTTAGACCTTTTATGTAAGTTGTAATAACAATTATTGTATAACGTGTCTAGCCTATTTAATAATGATGAATGCCTTTAGGTCAACGATAGCTACATATCAATCTGTAAAGATACAGTTCCGAACTCTAATCTCTAGTTGTAATTTTAGGTACATTATAAGTAGCGTGCAGGCTTCTAAATGAATCTGAATATAAAGTAGAAGCTTGCACAGGTGTTTTACTTGTTCCTAGATGCATAATATGAATTTCTAAAATAATTAGAAGTAAAATTGGAATCAAAGTAGATGGGCGAAGGTAGATTACAAATAAGTAAGTAGGTAGGTGTCTTGCGGTGCTCTATACCGCCCACCAAACATTCTTTCAAGAGTAAAAAACCCGTAAACCTGTTTAATACCTATTTATGTTATATGAGCCCAGAGAAGACGCTGTGAATTTATTTGAAGTCCTATAAAGAGGATTTACTTGAAAGGAAAATAACTCGTCAAAAACTTTATATTAAAACATTTTCTACGTAAGTATAGGCATTCGAAAGCGACGAGGCGCGCGATTTTAATTCTATCACAAGTCTACTTATAAATAACACCGGGTCCAATTAAAAGCGCGCGACATCTTTGAAAGCGGAATGAAGGAAAGTATAAGTACGGGGGTCGGTGGGGAAAAGTATCCGTGTTTACGGAAAGCTCCTCCGGCAAATATTATCGCGAGACGCGCGCGATCAAATATTCAGGCGGCGCGCGGCGCGCGGCGAGGCAACCCTCTCCAACTTTCAAGCCCTTCCCTTTGCACGCCCTACACTAATTACGTTTAGAGTTCTTAAGCGAAATTACTTAGGCCCCTCGCCACCCGCGCCCGCCGCCCGACCCCCTTCCGGAAATGAGGCGCGCTGGAAAAACAAGAAAGAGGAAAGCGTTATATAAGGAGGTCGCTGTCTTTCTGAACGTCCTAAATCTGGCCAATCTCTCAAAGATGTTGATGTAATGATTTTTTCTTCATTTTCGCGAGCGTTCTCTGTTCATGAGCGGTTGCTAAGTGAAAAGCAATTAAAGCGCGGCCGAGTGATCTCCACTCTCCACCTCCCAACGGGGGCGCGCCGCCCGCTCGATCAACTAAACAAGATATTATAATAACACGACGTTTTGATTCGATATCGGTTCAAGGAGAGATTCATTCGTTGTCATGTCAAATGTCACATATCAAAATAGTTTAGTACGAAAATTAAGAAAATCACACTTCAGTCTTAGCACTAGGTGTGGGTTAATTTTGGAAATGATCTAAACTTAAACTGCATCTATTCAGCACAAGTAATTTTGACCCAAACGACCTTCTAATTTAGCCTGTCAGAGGAGATTACACTCGTCAAACAATCTGAAGAGTTGTTGAGAGTAGACCGCCGGGAAGCCCCCGCGATGTCGGCACGGCGGTGGTGTCAGCCGCAGCGGCAGCCGGGAAGCGATTCAAGCGACGTTTCCGCACCTTTCATGTGCCATCGCACAGTTTAATTTCCTAATTTTCATTTTTTCTCCCAAACAAGATCGTCCGACTTTATTATCCAATAGGAAGCCTCCTCGACGCGAACATTCAAATGCTCAGTAAATACCTTCCTACAACAACGTTGTATAATTTCCTGTTTAACTAAATCGCTTTGATGCTTGTAAATAGACTTTTATGAGAGTTTATAGCGATTTGTCATTTCGCACATCATTACAGGGATTTCAGGCGAAATAATACGATAAAAACATGGTGACTTACGTAGGTACAAGGCTATATAAGGATTTCCGAACATAATGTCAGGACTTGAAACACTTTTTTTCTTGTCCACAGTTCTGGTGTCAATATAATAGGTAATTAATCAAACATAATAAGTAATTAGAACGTAATTTCTGAAAGTGTAGTTAATATGTACGTGTGGTATGTTTATGATGTGGATTATGTTAACACCACAAAACAAACCAAAACAAAATCCTAAGCAGATTTATTTCATACAATACATCTGCGATAATAAAATAATCCGCTAGAGTAGGTATTCAAAACAAGACGATAAGGTGGTTATGCTATATTCGTGGTGTTCAGCTTTTTAAAAAGGATGATTTACATACATTGTGGTACATTTCTCTACGCGTTGTGGGTAGGTAGGTAGTGAATAAAAACATATAAAAACTTATTACTGAAAATGTTTTATAAATTGATTACTTACTTATAAACTTTATGGAGTGTTTATCAATTTAATGTTGTCTATTAATATACATAAATATTGTATGCTTGTTATGTAATAAATATGTACCTACAATATATATTGTACATGTCATAAAACTAAGTTAGCTCTTAAAACATTTAAGAAACCCTTGAAATTCCCCTGTTGTCCAACGGCTTAAATTAGGTACCTCCGAGAATGGCGCATGGCGTCGCGGAATTACAAAACAGAGAGGGAAACTTGCGGCTGTTTAATGAGATTTAAATAATTAATGAGCGTGCAAAATTGGTTTCTTTTTTCAGCAACGGGAGTGGTTTGGGGCTGCGATGAAAAACAAGCCATAATTGAAAGCAGGAATGACGAGGACACGTCGCCGCCTAGCGCTGTCTGCCAGCCAGCAACAACCAGCCTGCCCAGGGACTGCCAACACTCATAATTTATGAGGTAAAACTTTTAATTGCTCTCCTTATAAATCTTATTAAGATGGCAATTAAAATTTTCTGTTTTATACTTCTGAAGCAAAGGGACACAATAGGTACGGGTAGGGTCGGCTACTGGATGGAGGAGGGTGGCCTTCTGTGAATCTTGTACTTACTAGCTGAGAAACCTAACGATAGCCACATATAAAGCTTAGAGTCATATAAATGCTACCCCTTAATTAATTATATGATCAATCAAACCCAGTATGTAATCTAATTTTTAATAGTACTTCTTTAAGTTAGATGCACCATGACAACTTATCTAAAACATAAAAACGTTTCTTCGTATTTATTACCTCTGATTCGGTCTGATGTTATCACATCTGAAATTGATTGACAGAATACCGTTACATGAAAAAAAGAAACGAATTAACATAAGACCCACATGATACCTATCAGCCGAATTAAGACGTAGGTTCTCATCGATGCCTATTCTGCACATTTGTATAGCTCGACCGTTAGTGGCCTTCCACATGATGTGTTCTGAAGCAATTTACTTTGAAAACTAACTTTCCGGCCAAAAATGCAACTTTCAGTTCGTTGGCTTCATTATTATGATTTTTATCGGCAAATCTTTGCGGAATATGGAAAAGGAACAATGTCGTTATTCAAATGTGTGTGATTGACATCTCTCCGGGCGGTCAGTGCTAGTTTCGCGACTGTCGGCCCCCTTCCCGACCTAACCGTAAAGCTATTGTTGAATTTGACCACGATCAAAGCGATTGTGATCAAATTCAAAATCTATTTAAATAACTTTCACGAACAGAAACTATTCTTGGGCTTGACGCTGGGAATTTCCGTTATTATGTAAGTTTTGAGTGAATGTTTAACGTAGGGGTAGACCATTGTTAGATTTTATTCATCTAAATTCGATCAGTATGCGAGTCGGAACTTAGTCGCGTAACAACGCCATCAGGAATAAGTCAAAAAATACAACCTCACAAATCGGAAAGATTAAATCTAGCTATTAAAACGTAATGTTCAAGAGACGAAAGTTTATCTATAGGTACATTTAATTGTTTATTAGAATTATACTTACTAAAAAGTCACTGAACCAAAATTGCAAAATTCAACCAACGACTCCAAGTACGACTACAACGACTTGTAGAGTTCTGTTGACCATTATTCACTAAGCACCGTGCATATGTACCTTCCTAAGTGGTGTCTAAAACAATAAATGATTACATATGTGCAGCAAGTAAGCTGCGTGCAGTTCTTGGTGCGTGCTACCGCAGATGCAGCTCGCGTGCGCCGGCGCACCCTCCAGCTCCCATTCATTGTACTCCACAAAAAACCGCTCCCAGATTGTTTACCTCACTTTTTACCTTTTTTAAACTCGTGTGTTGGCTTTTTATAAGTATTCCTGTGTTGGGCGCACGCGGCATGCCTTTATAAAGATCTCATTGAACCGTTATAGCGCGACTCTATTGTCATGATTAACGTCGACGTTAATTCGTTTTTGATGCTCACAGATTTATTTAGATTATCGCCGGTTTCGCTTACAAATAGTTTAATGGTGCTGGTGTTATTTTTATTTATATCTGTTTTGATCAGTTTTTTTGTTCGTAATTGGGGATTTGCGGATTTTTTAGTGTTTAACGTTTAGGCGGGTATGATTGATTGCTAATTTCTAATAGCTAACATTATATTTCTAATTGAACCTAATTTTTAATAGGAACTAGTGGAACTATTTTAGTTATTATTATACTTTAAGATCTTATGTACCTAGTTTTCACTAACTGAATAAATTCGAATTTAAATTTAAAATCTATTCAGGTATAACAAAAACAATGAGTACCTAAGTGAAAAATATTTTAATTATCAAAATGATGGTTTAGTTTCCGTACTAACAAGCAATAAATAGATATGTGACCTTAATACTGAAAACAAACTTGATTTGAACACATTATTCATATTGTACATTAACAGTTTTTGAAAAGAAAATGAGGAAAAAACTCAAGTGAAGAAACATATGAAATCAAATAAAAGTTAATGTATGTTAAAATTATTTCCAATAAACCATAAAGGTGTTACAAAAAGAGAGAATGTGTCTAATTATAGCGAATGAAGATGTAAGTATTACAATAATACAAATGATGCCTACTTATTTAAAATTAAATTTATCTGATAAGGCATTGTTTTGTTGCGACATACGTTCTATATGTATAGCTATCAACATACGAGTACATAATAAGAACACAATTCTATTTAGCCGTTAAAAATACCATACAATAAACTAGGTTTAACCTATTCTGTTGGCACAAATTTAAGCAGAGTCCACATTTTAACAAAAAGCCAAGGTAACTAAAATACGAGCGCAAATTACAAATAAAATAATTCAAACAGTTATTTTACTCCTCCAAATACGTTATGGCTAGACATTCATCTAATAACCTTTCAACCATAAACAATTGCGCCAAGGATCAAAATAAATAGGAAAAGTTGTTATTTCATTCAGTATTTTATCTTCAAGCAAACATTAGAAAAGGACACGTATAAATTAAATCAAATCATACTGTTGTTGATTAAATACAGTATATATAGAGAAACTGTTCAGTTGCAAGTTTACGCCAATCACCAATCGCTGCTAGAGATTCTTATTTTAAAGCAAACGTCGGGATATGCGCCTGGGGTTTTTGTACGAAGATTGTATTGTAAACTATGAAATATATTCACTTTTTGCTGAATACATAATTTTCAAATATTTGAAGTTAAAATGCCATATGAAATACTAGCTTTATTGTGTTAATAATAACCAGTATATCAGCAAGTGTTGATCGAGGTGAGGTACTCGTTGTACTTCTTCTCCTGCGCCTGTTGCAGCTTCTGCAGCTTCTTGACGAGGCCTTTGCTCAGCTCCTTGCCGTCCTGGTCGTGGGTGGGGAGGCCCTGGGGGTGAAGTAACCAAGCAAAGTTGTTATTGCCAAATTGATAAGTTACAAATAAACTTCGGTCTAACTTACATCATTTACAAATAAACCATCTTACACCGATCAAGGACAGCGCAAGACATGGTTCATTGGCGTAAAAAGGAGCAGTTATACTCTGCAGTTGGTTTTAATGAGCTGATGATGAAATTATCGTAGGTCTTTGTAAACCTGAATGAACGAATGATTAGTTGTTCAATCTATTGTCTTCCTCTCTCATTAGATGTGTATGAAAACATGCAAAAACTAAACAGAAGTAATCATTTATTGGTTTAGGTTTCGTTTAGGTTAGGTACTACAGAGTACCTATCAACATGAAGCCTTTTGTTAATTTTTTTTTAACTAAAACAGGTTTGTACTTGGCTATAGTTTCTCTGATGGTAAGCAAAAGCTATGGCCTAAGATAGAGCGTGCTTACCCGATATGTTACTTACTGCCTTAGTAAAGTTATCTTCTTCTTCTTACCGAATGAGAGTGGCCAACTCTGGTGTCGAGAGTTTATCAAGCCGCCCTAAGGGCCTCTAACATGGCTTAACGACGAAGTAAAGTTATGACTCACCTTGTCATCGAACTTGGAATATTTATCAGTTTCCTTCTTAAACAGTTCAGAGGGTGGTATTTTTTTCTGTTCTTCCTTGGCTCGCTGCGCCTCGATTAACTCTTGCTTTTTCCTCTGCTTCTCTGCTTCCACACGTTTCTTCTCTTCTTTTTCTTTCATCAACTCGTCTTTGCTAACTAGTTTGACGACTGTGCGATCTGTGAATAAAATACTATAATAAGCAAAAACGAAACGAAAGGTATTGTAAATTTTATGAAATTGTGTAATAAATTGAAATAAAATGTCTGTATAATATATAGGGTAACTGGTAACTAACGCACAACCTTTTAAGGGTGGCTTTAGTACATCTATACCAACAACTTTTGGAAATTCGTGAAAAAAAATCAGCTGTTCCATACAAAAGTATGAAAGATTTTCGACAAAATGTATGGAACAGCTTAATTTTTTTTTCACGAATTTCCAAAAGTTGTAGAACAAAAGTTGTTGGTATAGATGTACTAAAGCCACCCTTAAAAGGTTGTGCGTTAGTTACCAGTTACCCTGTATAGCACCTATTATGTCTCTGTTATAATATCACAAGACTGCATACACATATAGAGGTACATACATAAATAATAAATATAAATAAATATTTCAGGACATATCACACAGCGCCATCTAGCCCCATACTAAGCTTACGCTTGTATCATGGGGACTAGATAACGGATATAATACATATATACTTTTCTTTTGTAAATACATACTTATTATACATAGAAACGACCAGACTCAACACAAGTAATTACAAATTTTAAATATTCATAATTACTTGTGTTTTGCGGGAGTCGAACCCGCACCCCTAGATTAGAAGGCAGAACCACTACCAACTAAGCTAACGGAGCAGTCATATAGAGTCACATAGATCTTAGAATAGTTGGACTAAGCAATGTTTGCAAAGTTCACCGTCAACCAAAATAGAATTTCAAGCGCAAAGGTAATATATAAATTTGTTGAGAATCAGAGACAAAATTCTTCGTCTCTTTCTTAGATATAGGCTTAGATGGTGCTGTGTTAGAATATTTTTAGAAAATTTATTTAAAAAGCATTTTACGACCGGATTCTTGTAAGCAGATCAGCTTGATGCAAAGCCACGGGTGTTTGTGGAGCTATCGCAGTGCCCTAACTTTATTTACGTGGCGGAAATACATCAAATAAATATTCCGGGTCATTTTAATGTTTCTTCTTATTTACTATTATATTATGTGTGTTTTAGCTTAGTGATTGTTTTGCAGTCTATTAATAAATAAATAAATATTGCACACAGCGCCATCTAGCCCCACACTAAGCAAACGCTTGTTGTTGTCAAGTACACTGACCTGGTTTGTCCTCGAGGCGCACGCCCAGGTCGGGCAGCACGCTGTCCCGCAGCTGGTCGCACAGCGCCAGCACCTCCCCCGCGCCGCACGCGCGCGCCGCGTTGCGCACGCGCAGACGGAACGCGCTCAGCGCTTCCAGGTACGGCATTATCTCGTCTTCCGTCTGGTGGAATATAATATTTATCATTCTTCTTCTTCTTATCGAATGAGAGTGGCCAACTCTGGTGTCGAGAGTCGGGTGGTGGTGTAATCAAGCCGCCCTAAGGGCCTCATTAATTAAGATGAATAAAACAGTAGGAAATGTTGTAGATTACTTGTATGGAAGGTGTTTAGACAAGTGGCATTACAGTTGAAATGATTCATCATCAAAATTTTACTCTTACGAATTAATACACAGTACGTGACACTAGTACCCTGCGTTTATGATCCTTTTCTGATACAAGTCAATATATTTGTACCTATTTTTTAAAGTAGACCAGTTACTTACACCGCCCTCAGATCCAGCCAGCGGGAACCCTATCCCCCCGCGGGGTCCCTCCACTGCGCCGAACACGTGCAGTATGTCGGTGACGTACCGCGCGGCGGCGGCCAGCAGCGGGGAGCTGCGCGCCGGCACCGCGCTGCGGAGGTACACGTGGCACACGCCCACCAGCTCGCGCAGCGCGTCCATGGCGGCGCGCGTGTCGATGTTGTCTGGAAGATAAACAAATTAAAATATAATTGTGTTGTTGAATTTTCATGACCATGTGAATCTTTTATTATTTGCACATGTAATATGTAGATAGTAAGTAAATTTGAATGTAAGTATTTTCTTTAATTCTATATTCTTTAATTGTATATGGATGTAATTCCGAAATAAATGATTTCTATTCTAATCGTTTTTTTTTTATTATTTGAAACAAGTTACCTGCGGCTTTATTCGCGTTGCTCTTGACATTTTCAGGATCTTATCCAAAGTCGTAAAAATCAATCACTATCACTACATTGTTGCGTGAATTAGGAACAAATAGACTAGCAAGCAAACAATTACCTTTTGCTTTTAATAAAAGATATGAAGGTTGGCTGTGAGATCTAGATCACACAAACAAATTAGTATATAAATATAGGATATTAATGCAATATAGATAAATAGAGTCTTGAATATGTTATTCTTAACCAAGATAATAAATTATTTTAATTGTTTGCCTGACGTCACACCATAAACATAGTAGACCATAAAATAAATATATTCTCACCACACAGCGCAGCATGCACTTGTGCCTTGGCCGCACTGAGCCTGGCCGAGAGCTGCTCCTCCTGCGCGTGCCAGGACCCGCCACAGCCCTCCTGGTAGCCGGCGCGGAGCGCGTCCTTCACTGTTAGGAAGAACTCCTGGAAATACAGGTTATTTCAATAATGGTACTTATTTATTGTTGAACTAGTGGGTGCTCGCGGCTTCGCTCGCATTAAGAAGTAAAACTTGCATCCCCTATTTCACCCCTTTAAAAGTGGCATTTCCAAAAATCCTTAGCCACGAAAAATGCCTACGTCATAACATCTACCTTCATTCCAAATTTCAGCCCAATACGTCCAGTGGTTTGGGCTGTGCGTTGATAGATCACTATATCAGTCAGTCAGTCACCTTTAAGTTTTATATATATAGATAGATAAAATAATATTTGAGAGCATCAGATCAGATACGAAATGAATATGGGAATGTATTTTTTCTTCTGATGAAATGCACAGGTGAAATCGAAGATGCATAACGCTGCCCTGAAGATACCTATTATCTGTTCTTAGGGGATAAGGTAAGGGGATAAGGGGAGGAGACAAGGTGGCCAGATAGAATGATACATGGATATGTACCTATGTAATCAAGTTATAGAAACGTGGTTAGAGTAAAAATCACCAAGTAAAAATTACATATTTTGACTTGTGACAATACTTCTTTAATCTTTATCCTTTAATTTTCTTTCTGATTCAAATAGTTGGACCACTTATGACCACAATTATTCAGTGAACTCACATTAAACAGCTTCTCAGTCTGTATAGCCATATCCATGGTGTTATCAGAGTAGTCCAGGGTCTCCTTCCAGCCGTGCAGCAGGAAGCCGATCCTCAGCTGCCTGGCTGTGTGCCGCTGCAGGGCCTCGCTGATGGTCACGAAGTTCTTCAGAGACTTAGACATCTTGCAGCCCGCGATGGTGAGGTGGCCTGTGTGCATGAAGTAGTTCACCCAGCTCGGCTCGTCGTAGTAGGCCTGGAGGGAATGAACTATAGTTAGTAAAGAAAATAGTTTTATCATGTACATTATGTTTCAATTTCAATTCCTTTATTAGCTTAGATGTATTTACATTTACCCTGTTAAGAGGGGAATTAGCACGTAGCCAAAATTTAAACTAATTATTTAAAATTAAAACTAATCTAAAATCTTAAACTTAAAATAGTATGTGTACATTATTTTCTTGTTATATTATCTATTATTAATCTATTTTACATTGAGATCATAATTATATCCTATTTCTTATTTTCGTCAATAAAAAAACTCTTCTATAGTGTAGTAGCATTTCTGTATAAAATATAGTTTTAGTTTGATTTGGAAAGTTTTAATATTTTGTTATTTTTTTATGTAGTTTGGCAGTTTATTGTCCAAATCCAACAGTACATGTGTATGAAAACTGTATTTGAAAAAAAAAAACTAAAGTAAGTAAGTATGTAGTAGTTTATGAAGCTTGGGTAGTGAGTTTAAACAATCACACATACAGTTATTAGCTTGGGTAGTGAGTTTAAACAATCACACAGACAGTTATTAGCTCGGGTAGTGAGTTTAAACAATCACACAGACAGTTATTAGCTCGGGTAGTGAGTTTAAACAATCACACAGACAGTTATTAGCTCGGGTAGTGAGTTTAAACAATCACACAGAAAGTTATTAGCTCGGGTAGTGAGTTTAAACAATCACACAGACAGTTATTACCAATTAGCTAGTAGTTACGACCTGATTTGAAATTTGGTGAATAGTTTAGGCAAACTACGAAGAGCTATTGATTCCGTTATCACATAAAATTAATCAGTTGTTTCATAATTTTTTATTACTATTTTACAAAAAACGTATCCAGAAAAAAACACGCTAGTAGGTACCTAACATAAAAACTAAGTAACTATTTATTTGCATGGTGTTACAAAATAATTTACATTAGCTAATAAATTATTTTATTTCAATGAACACTTCATGAACATCCAATATACAGATAGCTTCACAATTTTTTTAGCTAGATATAATTTATTCATCAGTACAAACCTCACTCTGCGCCAGCTCATTATCATGATGCGGGAACTTCAGATCCACTCCTCCAGTATGTATATCCAGGTGCCTCCCACACACGTCAGATGCCATGGCGGAGCACTCGATGTGCCAGCCGGGTCGGCCTGCGCCCCATGGCGACTCCCATGAAGGCTCGCCAGCTTTACTCCGCTTCCACAGCGCAAAGTCATTTGCTGAACGCTTCTCTGAGGAATCGCTGATGAGGTCACCTGGAATGAAATAATATAGATGCTTATAAAGAAGAATGCCAAAAAGAATCATTTGACACGTTGTGATGGATCAAGCTAGACAAGACCTTGGATGCCGTCCAAGGAACACGGAACAAATATCTATTCATCTATGATATGATATATGATCATTTGTTCATCTATGATATATATATATCATATTCAAATTCAAATTCAAATTTATTTATTTGCAAAGATGTAGTGAGAATCATGGTACAAAATCAAATAGGTATCTTACATCTTACCATTTCTGGTGTGCAAAAATCACATTTGGTCACTAAAAATCTATTAACAATATCAATTCAATAAGATTTACAAAGATTAAGTCAATATAAACAAGTCATTACAAATTCAGATTTTAAGTTAATATATCATTAAGAAATGTCTTTTTAAAATAATATGAAACATTCAGATGTCAAATGGTTGATAAAATTATGTTAATAAGGAAATGTCATGCAGATTTTTAATGTTATTAGGAATGTCAAAGAGATTTAAATACAATTCCATAATTTTCCAATGTCATGCCAGAACGGTAATGCTATTCAGTCAGTTCAAGTTTTATATATTCCAAGATATTCCTCTACATCATAAAAACATTGTTCCATCAAATAATTAGTCAATTGTTGTTTATATATATATATAAACATATATATCATATATATATATATATATATATATATATATCTATGATATATATATATATATATATATCATATATATATATATATATCATAGATGAACAAATTATCACACTATAATTTATAAAGGCGAAAGTTTGTGTGTGTTTATGTTTGTGGTTGCTTCAGGCTCAAATGGCTGAACCAATTTGAATGAATTTGGTATGGAGGCAGATTAGACCCTGGATTAATAAAAAGCTCTACTAGTATTACTTATATAAATGTATCAATTTATATGATATTTTAAAAATGTATTTATTAATAAAGTTCTCTTTTCTGTATAATGATGTAATTATTGAATTTAATATGAATTGGCATTTGAAAACAGTTCATTAACAAAGGGTAGATAATGTAATAGAACTATCACTCTCCTTGAAATGTACCTATGTGAAGTTCATTTTACTGAGGATAATAAATAAGATGTAGGGCTTATTATACTTTGTTTGCATATCATACTATTATATAAATGCAAAAGTGTTTATTAGTACTTCTTTCTGGCCAGAACAGAGCAATCTACATGTTTTGGTATGGTGATAATTTGGTATAGAGTCTCGAGAGTGAAAAAGTGTACTTTTTACTCAAACACAATGCTAGAAAACCACAGGCATTCACTATTCATACATAATTTAAAGAATCAAATCGAAATTATATGGCAACAAACACATATTAAAAGTAATTATATTGAAATGGATTTAACTTAGTCCTTTGTAACTAATTAATAATTAAATATGAATCAATTTTACTATAATCAAAAAGTATAAACTCTCACCTTCACCCTCTTGCAATGACTTGGTATCTCCATAGGCCTCGGGCACCAGCCTGGCATAATGGTGCTTTTCTCTACCATCAAACTCACTCACATTGAAGTACACTGAGCCATTTGATTCATATGCTAATCCATTATCTATAATTTTTTGTATATACTCTACTATTTGTGGTACATATTCACTAACTCTTGTTAATACGTCTGGTGGTAAAACCTGCAGAAACCAAAAAAATATGATAATAAAATCTATTAACACTTTGTAGCATTACTGAGATCAATGGTCTAAATATATTTTTGTCAATTAAATTGAGTATTTATCACATAGTTTACACTCAAGTATCTGAATGTATTTGACCTCTCTTTTGAATAATTTGATAGGTATAACCATATGGTTTAACTGCTGTTGAAATATGTACATATGTGTATATACATACACACCTACATATTACATACATACATACATATTTCAGTATATATAATACATAACTGTAAAGTTATTATCGCAATGAATAAGTCAAAACTTACATTTAATGCCTTCATATCTTTGTGGAATTCATTTTCCCAGAACCTAGGTAAATTAGTAAATACTGAATTGTCTGTGACAGTGGCCCCATGTTTGCTATCCAACCAATCAGATATTGGGCTTTTTGCTTTGTTTAAGAGATCACATTTTGCCTTAATTATTTTTTCTTGATCATTAGACTTGACTGCTGTTTTCAATGTCTCTACTGCACCGGCCATACTGAAATTATAGATTAGATTAACAGTTGTACTATAAGTATACTTTACATAGGTAATATTTAAATTAGTAGAATGATTCGTAGGAGTTATGTACATAACCAGCTTCATATTTTAAATTTTCACATTAGAATGTATAGTGATTAATCCTAATCACATAACAATATATTAAGTTTTGTTCTTATAGATTTTTGTTAAATAAATTATATTCAGATATGTGTTAAGATGCTAAACACAATATTTTACAACTTTATTGAGCATTGTGGGGTTCTCTGTGAGTCAGACTGATAAGAATTCTGTGAATAGGTATTTCCATTTTCACAGTAATGGTACATTATATAAAGTTAATACTTGCTGGTTATTTGCATTGATTACCATTTCGAGCTTTAATATGCTGAATGGCAAGAAATTAAACATCAGTAAGTATATATTAGCAGAAATAAAACAATTGTGCAAATTTACTATATTTTCTATGTTGCTTACCTTTCAAGCATTTTCTGCATAACATTCTTTTTATCTGGGTCAGTGGTGGCTTTTACCACTCCTTCATAGTAATTCACAACTTGTGTTGCATCATCTATAATATCACTCAAGTTTTTCTGTTCCTTTACATATTTTTCATATAAATGCTGTTGCCGAGCTCTCATTATAATTTTGTCGTCAATATCTGTAATGTTCATGACAAATAGGATGTCATAGCCAAAATAATTCGATAAAATCCGCCTCAATATATCAAATGATATGTAAGACCTGGAAACAAGCAATTACAGATATTTGTTACTGTTATTTGTTAATTAATTTCATTATTTCAACAACCAATGAACAGATATGTCTGTAATATGTAGGTATATTTTCTTATACAGCTGTTATGAACAAATGTATGTATAAGTATTTGTAGGAAGCATCCTATTTAAGAAATTTTTAATACCTAAATGTTTTATTTTTATATTATTTCTCAGGGAAGTAAATGTCTCAGGGCATGTTTGGTTCTATTTACCCAGAGAGAGAATGGATATTTTATAGGTTTTTACATAGTTTTAATAGTTCTTACCGAGCATGTCCCATATGTGAGGCATCGTACACAGTAGGGCCGCAGCTGTACCAGTTGACCTTGTTCCCATTGGTAGGCACAAACTCTTCCTTCTGCCTGGTAAGACTATTGAACAGCTTCAAAACGGGGACTTTTGTCGACTTTGCCGGTGGTGACCAACTGGGTTGACTTCTTTTGGACATTTTGAATAGAAAACATAAAACTATCACTCATAAATATATCTAATGTGATAACAAAGTTTAAACTAAGTTATAGTGCTAGTTTAATACACAGAATTAGAATTACAAATAATTAAATTTATGTTTTAAAAACTTCGCCATCGCCACGTACTTTTTTGAGGTTGAAGTTGATAAGTTTGACAATATTTTGACGTTAGCCAGCTGATTTTCGCTCCCACCGAGACAATCAAACTTTGTACAAAATGATCAAATCGCCTCAGTCGCTTCATAAATAATCTTCTTCTTCTGTCTGTAATCACATTTGTTATGTTGGTATCATGACATGTTCTTTCTCTGTCTTGCGTGTAAGAATATGGCTGGGTAGCATCTTGTGTCTTTTTCTTTTCCTTGTTGCCATGGCGCATGGCGCACATGTATTCGACTTGCTGTCACTGTCACTGTCATGTATACAAACAACAAACGCACGCACACATGCATACACATTCTACCTTGTTATCTGAAAGTAGGCACTCCATTTTTTGCGTTTTCCGACTATTTTATGCTTTTTCGTTGGAAATAACTGATAATTTGTACACATAATGGTTCTGTGTGTTTGCAAATGCCTAAATGTATCACTGGAAAGTGACAAAATAGAAGATAATGTGGATATCGGGAAACTAGAACTAACACCCATGGAACAAAGGGATACATTTTTCAGCGAGGTACCGTCAATAAACATGTCTTGACCTTGAGGAAGGGCTTTTTATAACTTTTTTGGGATGTTGTTTCGTTAAGGATACAAGCTACATAGAAGTTTATTTCATTAGTATATGATACGTAGTATATGTTTTGATTATACAGTAGGTGCTTACCTAATGTACCTACCTACGTATTTTATATACATGTGTACATTGATATGTTTTGATTGTGTTCTAAAATTACATCTCTATAGACTCCTTTGATCAATAAAACTGTTGTCTAGCTCCTAGGATATTTGACATTATCAGGTCATAAAGTTTATCTATTTATATCCTTTATTTAAATTAGCTTCAAACCTTGACTTTTATGTACATACTTGTTTCTACATAACAAAACCAATTAAATTGGATAAATGTGATTCAGGGTAACTCAGATTATTGTGTTTTGTATGAATTTAATAATAATTATCAAGCATTGATTTTCCAGTGCAGGACCCCTACTACAAATTATTATTAGAAGCATTGATTTTAATGTTTTTTTTTACAGAAATTAATGTCATGTGGTCCGAACACACTGAAATCTCATGTGGTGCAGCCGGCACTGGTGAGCCAGCGTGCCCTGGGCCGCGGGACACTGTACTCGTGCCTGGCTTGTGGTCAGCACACCCACGCCATGCTGCAGGACAAAGCTGGCATGCTTGTGGCCCTCATGCCTAAAGCTATTGAGGTGCACTCTTATTCTAATTGAATTTAGTAATTTTTTTCATTAAGATGTAATTATGATTTTATAACAAACTTAATGAAAACATAAAAATGAATATGAATTCAATTAATATATACCAAATATTCTGGAGGCTTTGATACTTCATCTGTAATGCATATTAAAATGTATCACATAACTGTATACTATATTTGCAGACTACCCCAGATCTCTTGAACTCCCTGAAGAAATCTAAGAGCTTCTCGCCAGTTTTTAATTTGTTAGTACCAGAGGTGACAAATGACATTGAGATGAAAGAAAATGTGAATACTAGCAATTTAATAATTGGGGAGCAGAAGCTGAACCCTTCCAGCTACCAAGTCATCAGTACTCTGAGTAAACACATGAACAGTACTCTGCAGACACAGTTAGATGCCCTGGAGGAGGCCGTCAGACAGTTCCGAGACCAGAAATATGCAGAATTTGAAGCCTTCAGAGAAAGAGCACACAGAGATCATAAAATTTTAGCTAGGTAAGAATAATTTGCACAAATAATTTCAATTCCTTTTCTGTATTCTGTTTAATAATATGTGTTTCAATTTTAATACATAAGTAAGTACATTATATTAGTCAATACTTAAATATGCTCTGCAGTAAGAAATTCAATCACTTACATTAGGGCAGAAATTAGCAAGACAGCCATAAAAAAATCTTCATATCAGTTTTCATAGCTTTATCATTTGTAATAGTAATAAATAACATTTTGTTTCAGTATTGTGAACAAGGCCCGCAGCAGCACAGAGAGCTGGAACAATGAGTCTAACCTCCAGAACGGTCCCCCCTCCCCCAACCTACCTCCTCTACAGAGAAGAAGACTGTCCTCTATCAAAGATGCCAAAAAGATTCCACAGAATATTGTTAAGGTAGGCTCTAATCAACACATTGTAAACAAATATCTCTTTGATGGCTGATCCTTGACCAACCTCATAAATGTTGTTGGATAAATATAGTTTACAAAATAATTCAAGAGGAAATTACTGAAATTTTGTATTTAAAACCTGTTTAAAGTTTATAATAAGTAACACTCGTAATATAAAAGATAATATTAATATAGGTATCCCACTAATTACTAAATTAGAGGAAATTAATTACTTCCCATATTACTACTTGTTTAAAAAATTAGTTTCAGTAAAACAAATCATTAATAAATTATGAGTAAATATGAATTAAATAACCTACCCCAAATAATTAAAAAACAACATAATGAATGTAACATCTATTTTCAGGTGCCCAGAAATCCTCCCCCAGAAGACGATTCTTTAGACGGCGAAGATCTTTTCGATCTAGAAGGGATGGACTCGCGAAATCATAACATGGCTTCTGATGTAGACTATTACGAATCAGATGGTAAGTTTACTAAATACATCATCATAATATTATATCACATATACGTAATTATTTGCATAACATAAATGAGAAAAATACGCGAAAAACAATGACATAGGTGATTAGCAATAAGGTGTCAAGGACACCAGCTGATATGTTCGATATTCAAATATCACTTCCTAAATTGGCTTTATCATGTTGGCAACCAGTTTGTAGTTATGAAAATAGGAATTAGGAAATGAGCTCTATCTATTCAATGTAGGTATTCCTTATCTGTTGTTTGTTTAATCCCATTTTTCTTACATATACACAGATAAAGTAATGTGTAGTAATTAAAACCTTAAACTATGGCTTCTTATCGTTTAAATTAAACTTCTATTGGAAAATGAGTGACAATAATCTAGACCGGCAGAATTTGAACCGCGAATTTCTGCTACCGTTAGAACTCTATTGCAACGCCACGGCTACCAGCGTATCTACGTACCTACTGCAGGCTGCCAGACGCGAAAAACAACACTTATTTCCAAACACTGAAGTGTTAAATAAGAAGGATAAAAAAATTATTTGAACCGATTTTATTTTTAACCGACTTTATAAAAAGGAGGTTATCAAGTCTTCTGAAAGTTTTTTTTTGTTTGCATCATGCAGACGGTAGCAACGACGATGGCTACCCGGTGTCGCGGCCGCGCGGCGGCGGCGGCGCGGCGGCAGACATCGCGCGCTCCCTGCCCATGAACATGCCTAGATTCCCCAACGAGAACTCCAACTCGAGGGAACTTGATGATGTTGTAAGTATCTATACTTATACATATAAGTAGGAGTGTTGGAAAGTTACATATCTCTCCCATTTTTGTGCGCTTAAAGAACTGGTCTAGGGTACCTAAAGTTGCTGCAGGGACATACATAATATAAACGTTAAAATTTTGACTAGATACGAGTACATTAGTAAACTAATGGCACTCCACGGTTTCTCCCTTGTTACTTTAGGATAAAATGTAATATATCTTTATCATCTATTTCATCCAATCATTTCAGCCGTTTGAGCGAGAAGAAGTACCAAACATACATTCTTACACACATACACAAGCATAAAATGAGACCGGATGGGATGCCATTATCGCAGACTGTAACATGACCTAATACCGAATAGATAGGATAGATAACGAATAGATAGATCGATAGAATAGTCTAATAGCCTAAGCACAGTGAATAAACAATAAACTTGTCCGCAGGTCTACGAGGAGCCTGCAGACATAGCAGCGAGCATCAAGGCTCTGGCTCGCTCCGTGCACGGCGACGTGTTCGAGCTCCCCCGCCCGCGCTTCTCCACGCAGATCTAGCGGCCCGCGCCGCTGGCTGCCAGGTTGCGAATAGGTTAGGGCAGCTATAGTGGCACGCGTAGCCGAGAGCGTACGTCGTGGGTAGTCTTTGCAGATGTTGTTAATGTCTTCGTTGGTGAATGTCTAGGGCAAAATATTTTTTTAGGTATAGGATACTACCTAACTGATGAAAGTAAATAACTTTTCCAGGTTTACAATAACATTCTACGTATAAACCTGAATGAGCAAGGAATTTGTTGAATTCAAATTGAAAGATTTTTACAATTAAGAAATGTACTCTTTCCTAAATATGACATACTTATTTCATGTCATGGATGCATACTCTAGACCCCACGAATTACAGTATAATAAAAAAAAAAATTATGTAACCGAACTATTTTTGACAAGTTGAAACGAGACATTTTAGCCAACACTTGCTAGACTGTGAATGACGTACACTTTTGGAGTAACTTATTTCTTGAAAGAATTTCATCAGAAAAGGAACAGTTCAACTGTTTCATAACCTTAACAATGTTTTGACAGTGCAATATTATGAAATAGATGCATCAATTGCATCTGATAAATTTAAATAATAAATAAATAAACACGAACTCGCTAAAGACTGTATATATGACACGCTAATGAGCTTACAGAATCAATTCATTTTATGATCTCAATAAATAAGTTCTCAGTAAATAAGGAAGCAATAATAACGAGTAATTAATGAGCTCTCATAATTATTAAACTCGTTTATGAAATAATGAAAGGGGAGCAGCAATGTCTGTGTCCTCTTTTAAATTTTCACATGTGATAATACCAAAGCATTGAAACAAGCTCTTGGTGTAAGCTAACATCATTTAACGTAGAACCTATTAATCTGGTGAAATTCTCTCAATAAATAACAATAAAACTTGTGCCACTTGTAGCTATTAATGTTAATGAAGTCAAATTAAGATTATATTTGTAACGTTTCTCATCGAGTTGTGCATGCTGGGTTTGCTTGAGTACAATAGGAGCAAACCTTTGTGAGTTCGCGGAAATTAGATGCCAATTGGAACTATGCAGGTACAGAGAGGCACATAAGCTCGCTTTCTGCGCAAACTTCCGAGGGCTCATAAACTTTTGCACAGACTATAACGACGGGTGAACTGTAAACACATTTGGTGCTTACATAATTGTGATTGTGGTGACCCTAATTCTGCTTCTTTCACTAAATATTCGATGCATAAATCAAGACATGCTTTATGATGTAAAGCGTTGTCTACAAACACGGCTTCTATGTTCTGTGTAGAAGAAAAATAACATGACAAAATTAACTTTAATATTTTTATATACACATAATAGTCTCAGAAAAGCAGAAAGATTAATGGAAAGATGTTTTTAAATTTGAGATCTATTAACCGATCCGATCTAACTAAACAATCCAACGAATGGGCATATTTAAAATCCCTCGCCAGACGTGTAAGAACTTAGAATTTATAAGAGGCTATAAATATATGAATATTCAGAGAGTTATCCAAAATGTATGTGTTATAAAACTTTGCTGTTATACATATTATATATTTTTACCTTTATAAATTAACTTCCTACTAAGCGAATTATATACATATATCATTATCACGAGTTATATCACCTTTAACATACAAAATTGAAAAACAAAACATGTAAATTTAATAAATAATCTACTTTAACACTACATCTACATAAACAAGGAAATGATGAAATATCAAATATGTATTTCATCATTTGTAATAAATACGATATGCTTACACAGTTTTGCAAACCCCGTTTTATATTTCGCTTTGATGCATTTTTATCGCCATATCTTATATGTATTATGTTTATTACAACGCGTTTGATATAAAATAATCATAATCTATTTAGTTTCTAGTTTTTGGGCATCTTATAACGTTTGAATGAATGTAGTTACGTGTAAATTGTTGCTTGAGTCAATACCGAACTAAGACAATAACGCACACGAATGGTTTGAGAGGGATATGAAAGAGGAATCACTAACTATAACTACAAATTACTGCATTGTTAACATCTAAGTCATATCTCCGTTGAATAGTTCTATTATTTTTATCAGATGTTATCTTAATGATAAGGAGAAAATGTACAAAAATATTGATATTTGCATTTCTAACTAGTCTCTTAGGGTCACGAACATTTATTGCTATTTGTTAAAATTTGTTTCAGGTTAATTAGTACCTACCTAGATTATAATTCAATTGAAAAATCATGAAATGTACATACGAGATCATTGTCTTTTTTACTTTCGAGGTAAAATATGAATAACTTTTGAAGCCATTTATTTTTATATGGAACGTATTGAATGTTTTCGCGAAGGACAGACATGAATCAGCAGCAAGGCTTGGGTGGCGATATATTCATCATAGAGTAGGTATTGTCTCGTCTATTTGTTTTATTTCTTTAGAATATAAGGATAATGTGTATTGATTATGTTTTTGTGTGAACCGAGTAATATTTTCAGTGTCTTCCACTAGTAGCACTGTTTCGAACATGTTTTGAAAGAGGCGATGTTGCATTGCAACGTGATTCAGTTTGTTTCAGTCAATCATTTTAGTTTAGGTCTGCTCTACATTATTAAAAATTGTTTTATTGGTGTGACGAAAATGAAAATGAGATGGATAATTGATTGTATTGATCATGTAATAAAAATATTGAACGTGAACTTGATCGTCTATTATTCCCTTTAACTTTTATAAACCTGTAGAAACTCACTATAGTCCATTTCATATAGCAAGTCACCTGTGACAGGTCAGTAGAACGTAAAAGAACATGTACATAAATTATTGTGACGTCATGCTCATGTTGAAATATTTCTATTTATTAGTGAAAACATTATGTAAGTTAACAAAAATAACTATTAATATAAACAGTAAAAATTATAAGACATCAAATAAAGGGTATTTTTCGCGTGTACATACTCGCATTCAATGTTACAAAAAAATAAAATATTAAATTTCATCGGACAGCAGAGTTACGTACTACTGCTAATTGTGACGTCATTTTCGTAGGGTTGGGACATGGTAATCGATTATTTTTGACATCAAAAAAATATCGCAAATACAAGTATTTATCATTACGATCTATCAGAGATAATGATTTATGTACTTCAAGCACAATGATTTTATGCGATTTTTTATATTAAAATAATTAAGGAAGGTATTTATGAGTTTTGTATCATAAAAAATATAGCAAAAAACATAAAATTTTTGTGTAACATAATTTCATTTGAATAATTTAATATATATTTTGGCTTCATATATATTATACTGGCAATATTTTTTTATCAAAACTGTATTCTTTTCTTCTTCTCAATTTGTCCCTTCCTTAATTTATCTATAGGAATTTATTGTGGGTTCGACGAATATTATTTTGTGATTGTCGGTAATTCACATAACATTTTTAGGATAGGCAGTTGAAAATAGCCATAAGTAACTACAATCGATAATCGGTAAATTTCTAATTCGAATTACTGCAGTACATCATTACAATTGTCAAAATGATATTGACAAGTGACGTTTTATATGTGTCACAGGTGCCTTGCTATATGAAATGGATTATAATACCTTTAACATTGAGCTATAACCTTCTTGCTTGTACATTAAACTTTCATACACGACCTCTTTGGGCGTGTTCGTCGCACGGTTGCCATGGTGACCGCGTCACAACAAAACTATAGGTTAGAGACGTGCTCAATAATTGCTTTTAGCTTTATATTTTGTCTAAAATCTGGCTAAGATGTTGAGTTCCCGGTACTACAGCGCGTCCCGGGTGGGAACGGACGCGAAGCCTCGCACTGCCATTATCGTGGACGAAGAGGACGAGCTATACGCCGGGTTCAACGAGGTGGCTCCCGCGCTCGACACCAGGAACCTGCGGGAGGACGAGACCTTCCAGGAGACGCTGCGCACTGCCGGCATCGGGAGGAAGGTGCCCAGCAGGATGGGCACGGGGGTCAGTATCATTCAGTACTTATGTGTTGAGTCTGGTCGTTTCTATGTATAATAAGTATGTATTTACAAAAGAAAAGTATATCATGTATTATATCCGTTATCTAGTACCCATGGTACAAGCGCAAGCTTAGTATGGGGCTAGATGGCGCTGTGTGATATGTCCTGAAATATTTATATTATTATTTTATATATTATATATTTATGGATGGAATGGGCGATCCCGATGCCCAATTCAAATCGTGATTAACTTGATTTATGATTTTTCTTTAGTGTTATAGGTAGCTGTGTTACAAAATACCTGCCAGTTAATTATGTACGTGATCCCTATGGTCGATAAGAACTATTTGTTTGTGTCTGTGGCCTACATTCACCTTATCTTGAAAAGTATATTCCGCTTTAAGTACCAGTTGTGCCTGTAAGTTAGACCGCAATTTAGATTCTCATGTGTTTTCCTTAAAATAACTTACGGACTTATTGTTATTGTTGTAACAGTATTACGACACGACACAAGCGTTTGCTTAGTGTGGGGCTAGATGGCGCTGTGTGCAATGTCCCGGAATATTTATTTATTTTTATTTATTTATTTAGTATGATGTCCACCTAACGCCTTTGTCCAAGGACCTAAACTACAATTCTAATTTTATAGAAAAAGCTTTCATTTCAATCTTATAGGTTTTTAGCTGTTTTCTCTATAGATAAGCCTTCTTTCTACCTTGGTATAGCGGGGCGTCGATGATAAAAAAAGAAAAGACACCGGGTCCCACTACAAACATTTATTTTTGGAAGCGTCTCAATAAATAAAATAATAGTACAGTCCGTGTGTTTCATAGGTACAAAGATTTAGGTACAAAATATAATATTATTTCGAGCCGCGGAGAGCGCAGGCGGCGCGCTAACTAGTACCCGTGCGACTGTTTTTGTATTCTCGCGGAGTGTCGCATGCGCTCCCTAGCGGGGGACGGGGCGCGGGGGCTAACGTTTGGGATGCGCGCTATATTGGGCTTATTTCAATAAATAAATGAGTACCTAATTTCGAATTAGTGTCCAACACTGATGTCGAAAAGTTTTGAGCCTATGTCGTTTGAGGCTTTTGACAATCAGCCATAAATACTTATATGGTGTACTGGTATATTCCAGATGATGCGTCTAGGCACGGTGGGCGCGCGCGGGGGCTCCCGCGCCGGCACGGCGGCGGCGCGCCCCGTCACCGCCGTACGAGCCGCCGGCTACACCTCCACCGCGCGAGACCTGCCCTCCAGGGAGGAGAACAGAGAAGACACGTGAGTGTTGCTGTCGATTTTCCAGAGTATGGTATACACATCTCTGCCTTGTAAATATGTCAATCGCGTTTATTGGTGTTAAATTCATAGTTTATTAATATTATTATTTGTAACATTAAAAGGATTTTCTCTGTTTAGATAATGGTTTTATTTTTAGGTTAGTATTATCTATTTGTACGCCACCGACCAAATTGATCTCTTTCACCGCTTTCTTACTAAGGTTGCCTGGAAGAGATTACTCAAGGTTATAAGGCCGCCCACTTGTACATTAATTTATAGTTTATGTCCTTTGATATTGTTAATTTATTATGGTGTGCAATAAAGATATGTTGTATTGTATTGTGTTGCCTGCAAGGTGGTATTGAACCTGTTACTTCGCTTGCGTTTCGGATTAAAAATTAGTCACCTTATGACCCTAAACAATTCACCTTGTGCAGCTTATAAGCCTCTTCTCTTTTACGACAATAAACTCTAAAAACAAACATATTTATTGCAAAAAAAAACACAGTTCTTTTGATTATGAAGATGTAACAAATATACACACAGACACACAAACTCTAGCGTTTAAATTGTTAGTGGGGTAGGTATATCCGATTTTTTGGCGAAGAGGTCAATATTTCTCACTGATATGCAAGCGGTTTCAAGGCATTTGAGTTTCTAGATATTGTATATCTCGATAACGTGCGATTTTCAGATATTTTGTCAAACATTCTGAATACAACAAGGAAGTAAAATCGCGTAGGTCAATAACACAACAGCTGCGTCAACAATTCTTATTTTCGATGTCGCAAAAAATTGTTTAACGACAAAACTGTGAATCTTTTCGCTAAATATAAAATCCGAGTTTGATAATGTTCTCTTCGAATGTAAACAGAGTAGCTACTCAATCACGCGTCGCGATATTGCGTCGATGACTATCGCTCGGTAAACAAGATCAAAATGTGCGACGCTACTAAAACATCTCTAATAATAAGTGATAAAAATAAACTTGTTTTTATGCGAAATCTAGACTTTTTTTCTGCCTCCGCGTCTGTCTCGACTATTGTTACTATGCTTATACTTTTGTAGTTCTTCTTCGAATGAGAATGACCAACTCTGTTATCGAGAGTTTATCAAGCCGCCCTAAAGGCCTCTCACATGGCTTAACGACTGCTGTACTAGACATACAGCCGGGACCTACAATTTAACGAGTGTGTACTTTTGTAGTTCAGTTCAGTGTAGACACTGTTCTGAATATTCATAGCAGCTTGCTGTAATAGTTCTTCTATGTTTGGTATTTTTTTTAATTGTAGGTATAAATCCCACAAAAAAAAACTAAAATTTACGGCTTTGACAGTTCTATAGAAAACTTATAAATAATCTACTAGGTACCTACTTAGTGGCCCATCTATCTTTTTTATGTAGATGCAATGCAATCAATAACTCGCTAACAAGGCAGTGGATAGCTACCACGTACCTATGTATGTATGTGATATAATAAGAGAGCGATAAGAAACCGGTTTAATCCCCTTCGGCTGTCTAACGGCCTATTAATTATGTTTATAAGATTATACGTAATGATGCACGGTAGCTTAGCTGCAAGTCATGTGTTAACATGTTACACATGAATAAGTATGGAAATCTCTTCACTATCATCATAGTGAAATTTTCTTCAATTAAAATTTAAAAGATGTTTTTGATAATAGCCAAAGTGACCTGATCTATCGCCTATGATCTACGACAAACCTACAGTATCTAACTAAATGTGTTACGAACATAACCTATTTAGAACCTTGTTTCTCACTACATCTAAAATAGGCAAGAGTGCGTTTTCAGTTGGGCAAACAACTTCTTGTCTTTTCATTTAATTACGTCTTACCATTCAGTTCTATTTTTTAACACGAAATAGGCTTACGTTTGACTATAGCCTGCCTGATGTTAAGCACCACAATAGTCTAAGAAGTTCTTGAAAAAAAAACAATTAAGTTAAGTAAAACAGATTTGACAGAAACAATGAACCGCGTCCTCTGAACGTTTCAGTATAGAAGACAAGGTGAAGAGCATGGAGGCTCGCATCATGTCGCTGGTGGAGAGTCGTGCATGCTAGCGGCGCGGGTAGACCCGGACGACGACTCGGCGCCTAAGAACGAGAATGATTTGGGACAGGTAATAATTTAGACCGAGAGATACTAAAGTGCTTGAGTCTAACAAAAATAAATGTTTCGGAATATCTCACTTTCAGAGCGCCATCTACTTTATAGTATTGTATTGTAGCGTTGTGTGTAATGTCCAATATTTCAGGCATATTTATTTATTTTTACCTGAATTAATTACCAGTAGTTTCCCGTGGTTTTGTTCGTGTTGTTATTGCGCTGAAAATAGGGTCTATCTCTTACGGTACTCCACTACACTTTACGATACAAAAAAAAACATGATGTTCGACATGACAGAGTAACGAATGAAACTTACGTCAACATACAAACAAATACTTTTTAACTTTTATTCATTGGTACGAGTTTTACGACTCTGAGTATTCAATTAACCAATTTATCCGTAAAATTCATTTTGATTTTTGTTTTTACTCCAAGGTAATTGATTTATTTTCAGGCGTTAGCAAAGCGCAGGAGGCTTCAGCATTAGAGCGGCAACTGATACGGATGCAGAGCAAGCCAATCTGGGAGACACGCACAACTTGGATCTCACGTTTGCGGTACGTACCTAAAAATACAGGGTTATTCCATAGTTAATAATTTAATTTTCCAGGGTTTAATACAGTGTAGGTTATTCCCTAATATAAATATAGGGTTACTTACTTAACTTACACTACCTAATAAAACATAAAGCAGATGATTTTGCTCATTGTGGACAAACTTTTCGGTGGTGAAAGCTCTAGTTCAAAGAACAACTGTTGTTGGTATTAAACCTAAATATATTTATCGCAAAAACCTTTGCATGGTACATAGAAATTAACGCTCTGCTTTCTGCTGTAGTTAACAACTGTGTTGCAGAAGGCAAGGTCTACCAGTGGAACATTACTTAGATGTTTTACAATGTATACTTTATTTATTAAATATAATATAATAAACCTTTAAAAAATTAAAACAATATTAAAAAGTTTGTATTTATAAAGGTTTCTATATTGCCCGTGTTTGTGAAATATAATTGTGTAAAGTGGTAATATTATGTATGTGTGCTTGCAGGTACAGGTACACGTATATGTATTGGTTTACTATAGCCGTATAATGTGATAGACTGCTAACAATATGCACATATCTGTATCTGTACTCAAGTGAAATTCGATAATGTTTGCAGGTACTCTGTAACTTGGGCCGGTCAGTACAGCGCTGAATGAAATGTACACGGAAGCATTGAATACGTACCAACTGCTCACTAAGAAATAAGCTGTTCCCTCATGCGAACAGATTGAAGGTAGGTACAGTATTTACTTTACATACATATGTTTACACTTGTGTGACTATTTTGGCAAATATTTTACAAAACAGTTACTAAACACAGTAGGTACCTAATATAGAGAACCTTATAAAGTAAAAAGTAGTATTTTGTTTTATTATATGGAGTTCTATAATTCGTTTTATTATAAAATCATTTCTTGACAAAACTGATTTCAGGTCAACATGGGAAACATTTACTTCAAAATTGGGCGAACATCCGAAAGCACTGAAACTATATCGGATGGCTCTAGACCAAACTCCCACCGCTGAAAAGACTTGAGGTAATATGATTGATTACCTTTTTTATATTTTATTTGATTTTGTTAAACTTGGCAGTTAGATTTTGACCAGAGAATTGTTAGTAGTGATACCTGCACTGGCCACAGTTTGGTCCCAGATAGATATAGAAATAGAATTATTGTTAGTAATTGGTTCTCAAAACAGCCGCCAGATCATTTTTGTGCCATTATCAATTTAAATAAAACTGAAGAAAAATATATTGCGTTGCACCTCCATCTTAGAAGAAAAACAGAAACGAAGGAGAGTAATCAAATGTAATTTGATTGATAAACAAATTGAGTAATTCTATTTGTGGTGTTTCCAGAATGAAAGTGATGCACAACATCGGCTGCTGCTGGTGCGTATGGGCAAGTTCCGGGACGCCGTCACCAACTTCCAGCACATCATGCACGAGCAGGAGACTTTCAGACAGGTGAGGTTTACTTAAGCGAGTGTGGCTCAGCGTTCCAGTGTTCTGATTTCATCCAGATGCACCCTGGTTCTAAACCGGCCCTACACCAATGACTTGAATTTTCAAGTTAAATTTGCATTTCCCCTTAGTAGTGAAGGAAAATATCGTGAGAAACCGACATGTTTGAGGACCACAATATCCGAGGACATGTGTCTTCCTTGGAAGGACCTGGGCGCAAGAAAACTCTCCTAACGAATTAATTCTGCGGGGGAGTCACGACCCTCAGTCATGAGGAAATACGACTCAAGAGAGAGAGAGAGAGAGAGTAGGTTGACATATTTCCTACATGATATGTGTATAAGTATTATGTTTAATACTTCTTCACGCTTACTATTTCATGGGGTGTTCACGAAGATACTAATCTATCTCTAATAATCACATACAATATTATTATTATTATTATTTCGGGACATTGC
>OZ026806.1:7716682-7759763 GCA_964023185.1 Macaria liturata | reverse complement strand
GAACCTTCTATGTCTATGTGTTTAAAGTTCGATTTTGCTAAATCTCGATATTCAGCTCAAACGTTAACCACTCTATAAGCATGACATCTACTTTCTCAAGTCCTTTTATAAAGTTTAGTCAATTTGTATACTCCGCATTTATTGACTTCTGTCTTATGATTGTTTAAGACATCTTTTGCTTTTAGTTATAAGACATCATTTGAGGCGCTAGGTTTTTTTTTCAGAAAAATATATTGAATTTTCTTTTTGTGTCTAATAAAAAACTTATTAGGTATAATTAGAGAAATTAGATTCTTTGCTACTCATTCTATTACAGAGCTAAAAGTTAGTAACTTTGGTATTATTCTAGTGGCATGTCCTGGTGCGTGGAAGCGCTGCGCGGTTACGGCGGCGGCGCGGCGGGCGCGCGTCTCGAGCTGGGGGCCGCGCTGGCCACGCTGCGAGCGCTGCGGGCGCCGGCAGCCGCACACGGGAATAAAGCGCTGCAGCGGCTGAAAGCGGTGGCCAGAGCGCACCCTCATGATAGGGTGCTGCGAGCTGAGGCGAACGCTGATGCAGCGTTTATTGCATATGCTGTAAGTACTTCAACTAAATCTTGTATAACCGAGTCAACATTTCTACTATCTATTTGCATAATTAAACCATAATAAAAATATTCTGTACTTTCATCCGTCATCAATTTTGTCATTCCATGGTTTCCAGCTGGGCAACTACTCGGATGCCCGCTCCCTATCCGAGGCTGCGTCCAAGGACGACCCGTACTCGTGCGCAGCGCGCGTGTCGCTCGCACTGGCGGGTGCGTCCGCAACACCTGCGTCCGCAGCGGCCGCGCCCGCCACCGCGCCGGTGGACTCTGCGCATGCGTGGAGCGACGCCGCGGCGCAGCTAGCCGCCGCCACGCACCTTGATCCTGCTGATCTTATCGCAATGCATGATCTGGGTAAATATTATAATTTTTTACCGAGATACCCTGATGAGGTCCTATGACCTATAAACCTAAGATATGATAAAGTATATATGATAGTTAGATGGTACTTTAATAAATATAATAAAGCATTAAAGTTTTATTATGAATCTCAAAAATGTACCTGGCTCCCACACTAAAAAATCTTTCTGTGCTAAAACTGTTGAACTGAGAATTATTAATCTGGCATTGTTTTGTGTAAATACTATCTCTATCCTACTCTTTTTAGTTTAATATATTCAATTATGCTTAATTCTTCCAACACGAGTAATACGCCAGTAATAAATAGGAGCTAAATAAATTCCTGCAATTCACAGCTCTCGCATTGGAGCGTAGCGGCACAGATGGCGCTGCAGCGCGCTGGTCCCGCATCCGCGGTGCGTCCGGCGCGGGCGGGACGCTGCGGGCGCTGGCCGCCGCCGGTCTGGCCAGGACTGCCCGGGACAACAACAACGACTTGGCACAAGCTGAACATTGGTAGGATACGTAGCCTTGCTACTTACTATACCTATATACAAGTAGAACACTTATGCTTATTATGATTTATGGCTCTGTATTGCGCCAGGATTTGACATGTGTAAAATAAAAATCTTCTAACAGTTATATCATAACCTAAGCGTATAAATAAGCTTGGCACTAGTGTCACAATTAATCAACTGTGGTGATGCGTAATAAATAGGGGATGAGAAAGCTTTTTGTAGTTATATTCGGAGTATATCCATAGCATTATTATGTACATTGTTAGTACCTATATATTGAATATTTTGTACCTATCTACTTCTGTTTTGTGTGCAGGTACAGTTTGATCGGCAACTGGGACGCGAGCGTGACGTGTGCGCTCGCGCAGCTTCACAGCGAGATGGGAGACACGCAGACTGCCAAACATCACTACCAGGATGTAAGTATGGAACACTTTATGGTGAAACAAAATAAAAAGAGCAAAGTAACGTAACCTGACCTTAGATTTAAATTAAGAAAAATTTTTAAGCGCTTACGATTATTTTGAAACCTGAAACGCAACAACTAAATAATAACAATTACAACTATTTAATGCTCGTACATGGCTTGGCATACGTTGTTACGGGATTAAGAGGACTTACTTTATGTATTGGACCCTTCACAAAACCAAGACCTCCCGTCGTGCAGATACGACATGAACGAACAATGCAACAAAACATATTTGCTTTAAATGATATGAACTTAGATGTGTTATGTATGATTCTTCGTCTTGAAAAAATAAAACATTGTTATACAGGTGGAGGCAGTGTGGCCGTGTGACCTGAGTGCGCTGGAGTGGCTCGCGAGTGAAGCTACCCCTGACGTCGCGCTGCAGTACTACAGGCGCGCCGCGCGGCTGCAGCCTACTAATGTAAGTGTGTTAAATTTTGTGTACACGGTCTACACTTACATAATAAGTTTTCAATATGCGACGTAGAAGAATTAGCCCATGTGCGCTCGGTTCTGGGGGAATAATACTAGTCGTGGGCAAGTGACAGATAGAATTGGTTCCTTCTTGAAGCGGAAGTACTTTCTTCCGGCCTCCGGGTCGTCTTCATCAATGGCTTAGATCGCCCAAAGATCAAGAACTACTGAATGTGCCAGGTGTATACAGAATTTACTTACCCCCGATTAGCTAGAACTATCTATGTACAGATAGTGGCGCCACAAATTCTTCCAACCAATTAATTACTATGCGCTGCCATTAGTTGTGATTGATTTGCTGGGAGAAATAAATTCGTTGTCGTTCTAGAAACCGGGCGTTAGACTACTTTACAGTTTACTTATATTACTTATGTGTAAAAATATATGTTTACGGTTGTCGTAGTATTGTTGAATAGTTAATTAGTAGGTCGCTACATATTGTATGAACAGTGCAGCAGTTTGGAAGGAAATATAATATTCAATATCTGTTTGTTATTTATTGAAATTAACTAGTTATGCGTCTGGAAGACGTAACGTATCTAACATTTAAACTGATAAAGGCATATTGATTGATATAAAATTGAAGAGCAGGATCTGATTAAATCATATAATTTTATCAGTGTAAAACTATATACAAAATGTACCTAACTAGATACTAAAAATAAAAGTTACACCAAGATCCTCCTGTTTTTATTTAGTATAAAATACTAAATTCAGTGTGTCGTGATTAATTGATAACATGTCTGCATTGCACCATGTCTTTGATTAAACCATTGTTTTTTCCTTTACCTTCTGGTAAATATGACTGTCTGTATTTTATATTTTGAGACAAGATATAAAAAAATAACTCTAGTAAGTATTACTCTTCGGAAAATTTAATGGAAAAAGTTGAGCGCATATATATAATTTTATATTATGTACATATACTAAACATTCATTATAAAATAATAGAAAAACAAGCGGTTTAATTAGCATTGAATTGAATTAGAAATTGTCGGATTAGTTCATTTAGCGTCACTCTTTTTGACCTCCGCGTCGGTTTGAATGGTCAAATTCATTAATTTAAAATCGCAGTCTCATTTTGTTCACCTTGAATTTTATATATGTATGCGTTGTTGAAAATACCTTAGTTCCAGTGACGTACCTATGATTACTTGAGACTCTGAACTTTGTTGGAGGCCCTGAAACGAAAGGGGGTTAGTGATCTGAAAGAAAGACTATGAGACTACTTTGGATGAACGCTATGCAGGGGTCATTTCACAAACTTAAGTACAGTCTTGTCTAATCTCAGACACTCTCAAACTTCTAACAATGTCTTACCTGAGCTTGTGTCAAAAACAGTTTAAAATACTTTCTTTTAAGTAATTTTATGACAGCTTCGTTACCATTGTTTTAGGATTAAAGGAAACTTATGACATTTTGGACCCTTTTTAGTACTTCCATTTTATAGCAAAATCATAATGATCTGTCGCTCCGTTGCGCTGGGAAAGAAGAATAATCAAAGCAACAAATACACCTTACTCTTATTTTGTGGTATGATATAATGCCATACTTAAAAAGTATCATTAAGAATGAATAAGGGGAATGATATAGTACTAAAAATATAAAGACAGTTTGGACACTCTTAACACAGCCTAACGGCTACCACGAGGTCAGAGGATTCCAAACATATTGTGACAATTTATTTGGCAAATAAATTATTTTGTATTTGTATTTGTACTCTACACTGGTCAGTCTCATGCGTGTTTACCCACTGTTGCAGCCGCAATGGGGCCTGCTGATGGGCGGCTGCCTGCGCGCCAGCGGACGCTACCAAGAAGCACTCGCTCTGTACAAGAAGATGAATGCTCGCTTCCCGGATAACGTGCAATGTTAGTACTTATCCTACTCTTGGAATTAGTAAGAAAGGGACATAAATAGATAGATAGATAGAATATTCCTGGAAATAGTCCTGGATCTTGGCACAGAACTGCGATTTTCACGACGGATTTATCATGCCATATGCCATAGGTTATCCATTCGAAAACGAAGACGCCTAAATTGACTTAATATCTACCAAACTTAATTGTACTTTTGTTTCCGAGTGAAAAGTTTCCGCCATGAACATTGCATTGCAATTATTCCAAAACAGTATTGCAGTTAGATAAAATTCGTGTACTCTCTCTCTTAGCCTCGTCCCAAATTTACTGAACATGGCTCTCAATTTTTTTAATTCGGTTGTCAGGCATTTGACCGCCAAACTGATGTGGCACATAATATAACGCTATGACTTCATTTTTACAATATTACTCGTACAATGCTTTCATGTCATCACCATAAGTTATGTTATGACTGAAGAATTATCTCCACCATACAGCAAGTACCTAACCCGCAGATAAATCTGCGTGATGTAATTTCAGCAATAAATGTGTGTCCTTGCTGATTTTAAACTTACCTATGTATTTATGAGATTGTGATACAAACTGTGAAAAACCAAGACACAATTTAAATTAATCGTCGTTGGTATGTAACTAGCAAAGAGTTTGGATTCATGCGCCTGGAACAATACTACAATTTTCTTGTTCTACTACAAAATATACAAGGCACGTATAAACGGACGTCATATGTTTTAGGTCTCAAGTTGATAGTGAAGCTGTGCGGCGACCAGGGCCTGTCCGAGACGACGGCGTGGTCGCGCGAGCTGCAACGTGCGCAGGCTAGGGTCAAACAGCAGGAGAGAGGTACCTACACATATCTTTAAATATCGACTTCCTCTTTTGTTATTCAAAATCATTTTTTCAAATACGAAATTATTTGTGTCTTATAAAATGTACACAATCCAATAACACTCTAAAGCATATTATTGCATGGATATTGCAGTAACATAATCATATGAATAATTATGAAAGTGAGTTGGTTGATGCTTGTTCCTTCCTTCACGGCTCAAAGTAGAGGCTTAGTTGTTTTTTATATGGAAGTATTATAAAGTACCGTGAGTGATTACGAGCAGGTTACGTTTTATTTCGATTGTGTCTAAATACGCTAGTGAAGGCGATGATGGCATCCACACATTTTTATAGGGATCCGTGTTAAATCCGTTCCTACTAATTACGGTACCGTTGCAGCGTGACAGGAACAAACATTAACAAACCAAAACACACTTTTGTTTTTATACAAATGGTACTGTAAACGAGATGATCAAGGTGATGCTCCCAAATGTTACCAAAAGCTCAAGTCTATTGTTATAGAGAATATATGATGTATTTACTCAAAACGAGTTGATTGGTTGATTTCAGTTTCCATCACATCTGCTGGAAGTGGATCTTCTAGAGCGAGCCAGTCGCCCATCGATCAAATAAGAGGTGAGTGAGTAAACTATTTTAAATCGGAAAAATTACAATCGGAGTGTTTAAGGTGTTGTAATCGGGCTTGGTTCAGTATTTAGGGCTCGTCACTTAAAGGGCAAAATGGGAAAAATCATTCATTGAGGTTGGCATAAATGTTAAGTTTCAAGCTCCTTAATTTCAATAGAATAAAAAAACACTAAGGTATGGTATATGTATGTTAATATTTGTCTCCAGGTGGGTCTCGTGTGGACAGCGCAGTGGCGCCCCCTACTGCGTCCCGTCACTCCAGCGACGGCCGCGGGGACAGTGGCCGCAACAGGGGATACACGTTAGTATATTATGACACACGCGTTTGCTTAGTATGGAGCTAGATGGCGCTGTGTAATATATTCGGAAATATTGATTAATTTTAATGGACAACATTATAAAGTGTTTTTGAAAATTCTATTTATTACTAATATCAACATTCCTACATCTAGCGGTTATCACATTTCATGTCATAGTTACATACACAAAGAATACAAAAGAAGTTTTTGAGCATCTGTTTGTGCCTGCAAGCGCAATGTAATAACGAAAGAGAGTGGGGAATAACATGTTTATGGGGTTTATATTTCACCTAATCGGCCTAAGCTGTTTATGTGAGATTTGGAGACTAGAATGAAAAAAAACAAAAGCAGCGCCAATAAAATCAAACTTACATTGAGATGTTATCAAGTGTAATAACGAATAACGCCTTTGTAAATAATACGATTGTGTTGTGTGTGTTCTGTTTACTCACGTGGCCGATAAAAAAACCTTTCTGTAACATGAAGGTGAATCGCTTTCAGTATCGGTCAAACACGTTTAAACCCACGTTTGTGAGACACACATACTTTCGTATATAATTATACCTATCATTAGGTATATGAATATAAAAGTATGTATGTATGTAGGTTTGATGAGGTTGGTTTCTCCATGAATAATGACCCGAACGTGATATAGGCGTACCTACTACAGTTTTAGCACGCGTAGGAAATACTTAGCGAAATTTAGTCTCAAAAGAAACAAGAGAAGCCTCGGGAATACACTAGTAGTAAATATTACTAAAGCTTACTGTCAAAGGTTGGAAGAAAATTGCGTAATGCAAGCGTAACTAATACATTTATTCACTGACCTACACAAACCCTTCGGGCTTTGTATCTACACAAAAGTAGGTAGGTACTATCATGCTACATAAGAGACATGCCACGCAAAGTTAAGATGACTTTTGAAACACTTGAAAAAAATAAATATGTCATGATGTCTAGAATTTAAAAAAAATTAAAGTAAGTATCGACCTTCGCCCGTGTTATTTATTAAAGATTTTAACCTACTTCACAGTATACCAGTTAATTCGATAAAATTTGTGTAAGATGAGATAATTAAGTTTCCAAAGAAGAGCGCTGAATTTCGTATGTAAACGTTTTATTATCACCTGTGTTGTCTATCGTTTTGATTAAATCAGAATGTAATTGAAACACATCACTCCTTGATCGAGTGATGTTCTGGTGGCCACTCCTGCGCACAGTTTATTGCGCACCAGACAAATGAACTAAAATCCGAGACTACGGCGCCACAGGGTCACCCGCTGAATATTTATCGCTTTTCATTCAATCTATTAACAATCGCATTTAAATACGCTCATAGAATTAATTATTTGTCGCATTTCGTTTCACGTAATTAGTTATTTTTTGCTTGTGCTGGTGTCGTTTCAATACCGGGCTAGCATATGTCAAATAATACATTAAAAATCTACACCTGAGTAATGAAACATCGCCATAGATATCGCTCATAATCGCTTTGCCACGTTGGCCGTAACCAACGCAACGTGCGACCCATTGTAATGGGTCATTGATTTTAGCAAAATAACTTGTGGATAAGACAACTCTGCCGACAGCGGTTAAAACAAAGATAACATTGCTTACTACAACATAGGTTTAGGTACCTACATCAGATAGAATCTGGTGAAGCGCAAGCTTATCCGTTATTTAAAGTACCTACATCTATTTAACAAAATTCTATTTATGTGGTTAATTTCGAAATAAGTAAGTAAGTAATTAAGCTAAACTGGCCAACTCTTTTATCAAGAATTTTCTTTTTTATTTTTGACAGATATTCGAGTGAAGCGTCGATACAAGAGAGCCTGCAGCCGGCGCGGGTGCACCGAACTGAGACGAGGAACAAACCAGCGGAACAGTTCGAGGAAGACCTGCCACTGCCTCCAGAGTAACTCAGTATTAATCAATTAGTATTTGTAATTTTTAAGCCACTCCATGAAATAAAAATATTTCTTACTGCATTTGCTAGTCTCCTTTCTTATTATGTATGTAAGTAGTTGCATTGCTAAGCCCCTATATATTATTTATTTATAGTAATGACGTTACTAGCTACCTATCTGAGGCCCCTCCTACGTTCTCGACACAAACGCCCATTTTCTTATTAATAATGCATACAAAAATATATTTGCCATGCAAATGATTTACGTACGTTGTTGGTTGCGTAGATAAGCTATCTTTTTACTTACAATGTTAATTACATTCCACTTTTCGGGCATGTAGGTGGTGTGGTGCGATAATGTGCTTCGTTGCTTGTTGTGATTTGATAACATATCACATGTCACATGATCACTAGTGTTGTGCTCGGGATGTCGCCGACACAGCTCTTACCAACTCATAACAATAAAGAATAGGCAACAAAACAACAAGAAAATATATAAAACATATATTTATAAATTAATAACAAATCATACAGATCTTAGACTAGAAAAATAACACCACATTTGGGACTATTTACAAAATAATATCGAAATCACATCGTGAAATATCGTGTTGAGGATTTACCTATCCATATTAGGTATATTCATTCTCAACGTTAGTCTTGGTTCACATAAAACCATGGTAACTAAAATAAAATTTATCAGTCACTAAAATTAATGGTGACTAACAGAAATAAAATAAATTGCAAATAACATGACTCCTTGTACGACAAATAGTGACCATACATCTTCGCACAAATATTTATTTACATATTATTTCCACTTCGGGTTTTACATGTGTAACTCAAACATACATTAATTTATTAATTAATTAGTATCTCGAAAATTATTTCTATTATATTGAAACATGTGTTTTTTATTTCAAGACTAATTATTCATTTCAAATTATACAAAGATAGCTAATATTTGTTATCTGATACAAAAGTTTCAATGTCGTTTTATACATACAATATGTCAATGTGTACAAATTAATAACGTATACCTACGTAATACCTACTTGATTTTTATTGTCAACGTTTTTAAAGAATTCATATAAAATTGGACATATTATTTATCAGTATACCGCTACTTCTAGAACTTTCAAAACTACTGTATATTGTTGAACAGACTTCATCCCCGCTTTTTAGAGCAAAAGCAGAGTTATCTGTTTCAAATCTAGTACAGGTTTTAGATAGTCCATATTCTAATCAAAACCCTACTTCATTTATTTGAAAAATATTACACTATTTGGTTCAATCATGCGGTTTTCGTAGAGCTATGATTGGTCGCAATAGCATTCCCTATAATAATTCTTGTAAGCAATGTTCCAACCTATCACATCATTTTAACTTATCTTATCTACATGTTTAGAACACTGTTATTGGTTGGCAACATGCTTGCAATATTAGATTGGTAATTTCAATCACGACCATCTTTATTGCTCTTGCTATACATGGTACTTATATCCACCGAAATGATGTTGGTAAAGATGACGAAGTAATATTAGTAATACAAACACATCAACGTTGACGTATCATAATATTTATGAATTGCGATAGAACAATATTTTCTCTGCTGATAATAAATACAAACATGGAATCTTCTAGTCTAATATTTATCTAATATTCAGAACAGTTACGTAACGGGAAAACTTTACTCTTTTTGGGTAATTTCCTTTCTTTACAAAGGTTTTGATGTTTTAACAAATTTTCCTATACCTTAAAACTTAAAGCTTATTATTAAAAAAATCTATTTTCCTTGTTCTTGAGTTGGCAGGCGGTCCAAACTTATAACGGTGCCATATTAACGGCAACAGAATACGTTAGATGTTTCTTATAAAATCACAACTATCAAGAACCTAGCTCGCCGGACTACTAACACCGACATTAGCGCTATCATTTAGAATAACTTAAAAATAATAATAATTAGACGTTATATCGCGTATCAAACGCGCACTTCGTATCCACGCAGAGACTTCTTCGCTGTTTAATTTTCGTTATCGTTAATTATCATTTAAATAACATAGAGTTTATCTATCGCACATTTCGGCCACAGAAAGTTTCACAAACATACCTCGCGGGTATGACATCACTAGCACTGCAGCGTGCGGAGGGTCGGTCGAGGGGTCACTGCGATATGACCTTGGCGTAGGGGTGGTGTATGTGTCCGTACTGGATGGCCAGCAGCGTGTCCTTGATCCGCTGGAACAGGGGCTGCGGCTGCTTCATGGTGGGGATGTGGATGTGCTCCTCCAGGAACCCCACCCGGCTGATGGGGCTGATCACCGCCGCCGTGCCCGCGCCGAACAACTCCAGCAACTGCGGACAAGCAGTACAGTTATAATCTGCTTTTTTACTATGATATTACAATGATGAATGGATGAATTTACAATGAATATGATATTTTACATATTATGTGAGACTGTATTGTACATTGATTTGAGTATTATATGGGGCTGTAAAATACATAGCAAGGGAAGATTGATATAAAGAAAGCCTATGTGTTAAGGCACTGTGGGTAGCGAAATTAACATAAAAAATAGAAGATAAACGAGATATTAGTGTATGGCCGGATTTGAACCAGGGGGCGTCAGTTTAAGCAGTCGCTTGCACCACCAAGTCACACTAGCATTTTACTCAAGCTCTGAGCTAATAGCATGGTTGACAAAGTTTCTTACCCGTCCCTTCCCATTGAGTTCCCTGACTCGCTCCATGGTGAGCACCTCTTCCTTGACGACGACGCCGTCCCACTCGCTCGCCAGCTCGATGATGGAGCGCCGCGTCACGCCCGGCAGGATCAGCCCGTTGAGGGGCGGCGTGCTCAGGACGCGCTCTGGATAACATAAATTAGGTAATTAGAAAAATAAGTTGACTGGAAAAGATGTAGGTTGGAAGATGTAATGATGCATCGCAGTTTTATAAATGGCAGTCAAAATCAATTCATCCGTTACGCGCAAAAAAAGAAGCATTATGAAAAAGACGGAATTATTTTGGCCGCCATTAATAAAATCAGTCTTTAATGAATTCGGGTTCCATTCATCATAACCACATAACCACCAATTCTGTACGTGTTTTTTTTCCTCATTTAATATTTTCATATATTTGATTTCAATCAACTGAGAAATTGAACTTGAAATAAAAATACACGTACCTACAAGTCTATCTAGTAGGTTAAGTTAATGTTTTGCATACCGAATACAGTAATATTTTGCAAAATAAGAAAACGTTACATAATCCCCATCAACCCAGACTAACAAACAAAAATGTCTGATGTTAGTGACCCGCCATGTTGCTTCAGATAAAGCATGAGACAAGAATTTACCGGTCAAGGGGTCAAAGCGGCATACGTGATAACATGACAATATCGGACGCGCGGATATCTAGTCATACATGAACTAGCTTATCATCGCGCTGTTTTGAGCGGGTTATAAGCAGAATGTATGCTTCATTACATATTTACACGGTTAATACTGGCAAGTTTGAGTTGTTTTGTCATCATCAACCTATATCGATTCTTTATTAAACAAAAGGCTGTTTATTTGGTTCTATTGATGTAGTAGCTCTATCTAGGTACATGTCAGTCGTGTGAGTCCATATGATCCAAAGAGCTCTGGGCAAAGGAGCATTTTTGTGATGTATGAAATTGATGATGGCAGCGACATCAATTCAATGGTAGATATACCATTACCTACTTGTAACTAACGCCTAACCCTTTAGAAGTTGCTTCGGTACTTTCAACTGCTTTGTTCTACGCATTTTAATAATTTGTGTGTTCAACGTTAATTCCAGTTATCAGCCACTAGTCACTCAATTCTATCTGCACTGTGTACATTTACGACCTGTCACTGTATTATAGTTCCCGTAAGGCATGATTAAATCGCGCGCTTGGGACGCGCGTGCTGACTCGTCCTCCTGATGATGGAAACCTCAGTTTTCCGAAACTTGTCGAGCTAATTTTCGACATAACTATTGACGTAAATGCTAGCCGGTTATTACAACTAAATTTACGACCTATGTCAGAAATCTATTATAGTAGATCTCACCTCCTTGCTCGTTGATGTAGACGATGAAGATGTTCATAGAGCCCACCTCGGTGAGCTCGTGGTCTGGCCCGAACAGCCACAACACCTGGTGGTGGCCGAGCTTGGCCGCTCGCGCCGTCGCCTCTGTATAAAGGATAACAATTTTATTAATGAAATTGCATAATTGACTCAAGTGGATAGGCCTTCATTATAAAGTACCTACTTAGAAGAGGCACTTGTTAGTAATTACAGAAAATGAATGAAATTCGTTATGTAATAGAAATGGTTTCATATATTTTTCTCCTTAATTAATGGACTAGAAGCCTATTAAAATTCTGAAAAATATATTGTATAGATCAATTAATAACAGCTCTTTCCTTATTGCGACAGTCTTTGTATCTCGTAAGCCGTGACCAAACTTTTAAGATGAGCTTCGTTAGCAACTTCTCTTATGAATAGAGACATACCTAGTCAGGTCATAAATTCTGTCACATGTTTAATATAAAATAATTGAAATAACTTTATTCTTTATGTAACCATTTATATACCAAAATGAACTTAACAAAACATAGATTCTTATGACAATAAAGTTTATTCAAAATGACCTCCGTGATTTTGAATACAGGCCTTCAATCTGCGCGGCCAGTCGTCTATCGCTGCACGAACGAGGTCCATGTCAATATCGGCGGCTGCCTTAATCAAGGATGTCTTGAGTGACTCCAAATTGGGATGAGGCTTTGAGCACGCCTTTTCCTCCAAGTGTTGCCATATCTTGTAATCTAACGGATTCAAATCTGGACTGGAGGAGGGCCAGTCTTCGTGCCGGATGAAGTCGATTTCTCGCGCCGCCAGCCAGTCTTGTGTGCTCTTCGCTCTATGAGCTGGCGCCGAATCTTGTCGGAATACCCAGTGCTTGTTATTGAACATGATATGAGAAACAGGTTCCACAAGGTTCGTCAGGACTGTATTTTGATACACAACTGCATTCGTTTTTACACCTTTCTCACAAAAATGTACCTCTGTTAAGCCCCAATAAGAAACTCCCAACCATACCATGAGCGAGGATGGAAAATGACCTCGTTGGACACGCGGAATACGTTTGCTCGCTTCTTCACTACTGTGTGCGTACACCTTATAATTTTGTTTGTTGTAGCTCTCTTCTACGGTAAAAATTTTTTCATCCGAAAAAAGAATTTCCCGATATTTTTTTCCCGCGTACCGCTTCAACAAAGCGCGGCATCTCTACAGTCTCAGGTCCATTAGACGAGTATTCAAACGATGTCCTGTTTTTCTTCGATATGCCCGAAGCCCTAAGTCTTCATTTAACACCCTTTTCACCGTGGTTCTGCTTAACCCCATCTGAAGGGCTAACAGTTTCTGGTTACGTTTGGGATTTCTTTGAATTCGCGCCTTCACAGCTTTTATCACTGCTGGAGTCCTAACAGACCGAGGGCGACCACTTCTTGACCTGTCATCTACACTAGAGTCTTCATTGTATCGTTTGATGGTACGATAAACGAATCTTTTGGTTATATTAAAATTTTTCAGTATGTCAAAAATTTGAATTGGCGCGTAACCGCAACGATGCAATGCAATAACTGCAACACGGTCTTCTTTAAGCGTCCACTCCATATTTAAAAATGAGTAAAATTCTAAAAAGTATACATTTTTATTTTCATGAATAATTCGAAATTCGAATTTAATAAACTTTTTTGTGGTTAGCATTCTAAAAGAAAAGTTTTTACTGTGTGACAATACTTATGACCTGACTAGGTATACTCCCTGCCTGACTCCCTGTTCCCCACGAACTTTATTCCAGCGATCTTTAAAGCGAGAGTGAATCGGTTCTTATCGGGTAAGCACGCTGCATCTTAGGCCACAGCCTTTGCTTGCTATCAGGCAAACTATGGCCATGACCCGTTATAGTTAAAAAAAATACATATCCACGTCCTTTCTGATTATCATCAATACCAAACATATCCGGGACTATAAACTTGTTCACAGACAGAGAACCTCCAATAAACTCACCAATAGTAGGTCCATAGTTAGAGCCGACCTTCCTGTTGCCCACTCCCCCCGGGAAGGCCCGCACCACGCTGGGGTCAGCGTATATTGACACCGCACCGTCATTGCTTGTCTTGTAGTAAGCACTCACTGGAGACAGGATCACGAAGAGGAGAGCCGACTCCGGTGCCATGACTCCGAACGTTGCCTGGCAAAGGAGAGAGTATGATGAAACTAAATATAAGAGTAGCCTATGTGTTAATTCAGGATCTAATTCTGAAACAAATGAGTATTGTGAACTTATTTTCAGCGTAACACTTTTATTAAACTTATCTTACTATGATTAACTAGTAGCGCCCTGCAATATTACCCGCGTTAATTCGGGATAAGTCCAGTAGTAGTTAGAGCGTGAAGTAACGAATGTACTCATTCACTCGCACACACACACACTTTCGCCATTATAATATTGGAATCATAAGTAGGTTATTTTTCAAAATACAGTCAGGCATTTGACCACTAGGTCACCTGAAGCGAAACTCATATTTACCTCTGAGTAGTACATATTATCAATATTATTGATATACAGTACCTACTCACGTGTATTATATCGATACTTATATTGGCGAATCACTTTCATGTGGCAAGGAGATAAGCATAATTAATTATAAATTTTCTGTCATTAATCATGATATTTAAGCTGCATTTCTTCTATTGTCACATATAACTATCATATATAACTATCAGGATGTTTTTCTCAAGATTTTCCTCATCGAGCCTCTTTTCACGTAAACATGACTCATTATTAAATCAAATAGAAAATGTAATAACAAGGTAAGGTGACGTGGTTCAAAACAACCTCCTAGTTTAATTTATCACGTGTTAATTTGGGAAATTACGAGTAATCAGAGTAATAACAACTTTATCGGACTGTTGGGGGTCTCTATCTATAGATACATACAAGTAGTATATATAAACGGTAAAACATATGTACATAAAGTATGATATGCACTATCAAGATATATGAATACAGGTTTGATATCACGTAATTAGCCTGATTACAGGTAGCGCTGATTTTGATATACAACGTTCAGCAAATCAATGCTGTAAGGTCATCGAGTTGATAACGATGTTCATAATGTAAATTTCCATTATTTATATACTTTTACATACTTGTGTAGGCTAATTAATATTTTTTATTATCATGCTCTACCTGTGCCCATTAAGCCTCTTATGCGTGTACCCATCACTGGTTAAATGCCTGATTGTCAAGTGTAGGTAATAGCTAAAACCTAGGGAAGATACAACAAATAATGAAGGTCACAACACGTTGGTGACTGTATTATTACAAAAAGTGTTTCGGTGTTCCAATATTTATGAACCTCAGTTATTACCTACGTTCGTAACGTTAATGTGCAACATTTACTCGTGTAGATAAAATTAAAAACGTAAATACTCTAATATTTGCCAGAGCAAAGTACTAGTTATTTCAAAAACTAGCGTGCGATAGAAAAAGGGGCCTATCAAATTTAAGATAATAGCGTATTTGCAAACTTTTATCTCAACTTTTAATTGAAACGTTAGGTACAGCTCATTAATTTAGATAAGAGATAAGGCGGTTAATTTCTAGAAACATGTCTTGGAAAAATAATCATTAAAACATTCTCAGTGCAGAAGAATTTCAGTCAGTAGGCCAGGCCAATCTGCGCCTTCTGTGATTACACTATAATTTATTGTGATAAGCGTATGACCATATGAAGATATCAATAATATTTGGTCCGTACCTACAGTATTTGTCCTCGATTCGGGAGTTGACAGTAGTAAATACGTAATTATCAGTGTTTGTTGACGCATGTGTTATTTCCTGACGCATGTCTACGCATCGGACGATGCCATGTTATTAATGTTCTCTAGTTGTTCCAAACAAGAAAGCTTATCTCCAAATACAATAAAAAATAGACGCATATCGATGACCGCCATGGACGTAATTCACAAAACAAATTTTATTCAGAGATACATATTATAGCGCAGAGCGCAACGCGTCATTTAATCCAATTACTTCAAATTTCGACTCTACATAAAAAATAACATTGTCAAACTCACCTCAGTACCAATCAGCGTGGGTCGTATATACAGCGTAGATGATTCAGAGTGTGGGACCCACTCCTGGTCTATTTGGACTAGCCTGGTGATACACTTGATAAGTTCCTCTCCATCGAAGGTGGGTAGACCGGAGCGAGCTGCTGCGAGGTTCATTCGCTCCATGTTGAGATCTGGCCGGAACAACCGGATTTTGTCGTCCACTCCTCGGTATGCTTTCAAACCTTCGAATAGCTGTAACAAGAGTTTGTTAGATGAGTAGGTATTACGGTAAGACCATAGATGCTTTTTTTATGTATTTGATAAGCATTTGGAATTTGACTTGCCCAATGTGACTGTAGTTATAAAACTAATTATTATCTTATATCTAAGCCATTTTTTGTTATTTTGATAAGAGATTTATCTCTGATAGCTTAGCTGTGCTTAGCTTAGATTCAGCTGTTGATAAAGACGTTACTATGGGGAAATGTGTACTTAAGTATATTGTGATTATCTAACATCAATAAAATGTACACTTTTATCTTGATACGAATGGTTATAAGTTATAAGAAACACATACCTAATGCTATTTCTAGTCATTGATATCGGTTTCATAGAATGGAAAAATAGAATCGAAACTAGCTAAATAAATAAAATGACGCAATATAATTAATAAGTAACTGTATCAAAAATATACCTACACATGCAATAAGACACTATTAAAAAATAAGAAGATGTAGGTAATATGATTCCTGGTTCATTATAATTAAACATGACATATCAGCGTAGATAACATTCGTTTCCTGGTAAAGAAATGAGCGTATAAACATAGTTAAGTATATGTAAAATACGAAACCAGCAATAGCATATATTTTCATAAATAAAAGTACGTTTATATATACGTAGGTATACATACATACTTTATATATGTACGTTCATAATGTAATGTTAGTAACATTCGAACTTAAAAATGTTATTAGTATTCTAGAATCACGTGGATGGAAACATTGCGATTAAAGAGTATCAATATCGCCTTGCCAATGAACCATTAATGTAATCTCCAGTTGGTTAAAAAAAAACTGTTTGCGATTTTCCTACCACACAAAATAATAGGTACTAATTTTCCTACTTTTTTCTGTATAGATCAAACATAGTATATAATGAACGTTACAGTTTTTGATTCCATATACTTGTAAAAACTACTTTAAGGTGGCTAGATCTACAGTACCTTGTAAATAACATCAGGCAAGATGTCGTGATTCTATTATGTGTAATTTTTTTCTTAACAATTTTGTAGTATCATTGAATGATGAAAAATAACATTCATTACTGCGAGTATCTTGGTACTTTATATGTTTGCTTAATTTTGCTTACTCGTATATCCTGATATGTTTAGTTTATTCTCTACTCACTTGTACTGCATAATGCAGCGCTTTGCTAGCGGGGTGTATGCTGAGGTTCTCAAAGGGGATGATCTCTGGTTTCTGCCAGCCGCCCAGCTCTGTGAAGTAGTTGATCTTCATCATGTGGTCGGTGAAGTACTTGCCGAAGTCCAGCTCCTTGGCCTCGGGCTTCGGCCGCAGCTGGTAGGGCGCCGCCAGCCTCACTTGCAGGTCTGAGTACTGAAATATGGAGGGGAACTTGTAATTATCTATGTGGGGATGAAATCTGTGGCTCAGGATCATTGATGAGGCTCTTTCGACAAAAGCGAAGCTAAGAAATGCTATCAAAAATTATCAGAATAAAAATAGGCGATAGAATGCGACTTGTGTCGATATTCTCACGATAAAAGAAAATAATTCAAGCAACATGCAACTTTTTCCGATGTGTCTGCATGTTCTACATATAATAAAAGTCATAATTTTCAACAATGCTTCTGTTCACAATGTAAATTAATCAAACTATCAACAAAGGAATCTTTGTAGCTCTACATGAACAAGCTCGCTTAAAGAACTTTAATTCGAACATACTTATTTGATAAACTGTTTAATGCATTGGACTTGAAACTTATTCCGCTATACGTAAATCATCTACGTCATGCTACGTAGGTACCTATCGGAGGCGCTCCCGAGGCAAGCGGCTATAACCCTTTCAGGCAGCCCGCAACAATGTAACCAATGTTACAATATCATTCATACTGAATTCTACTAGAAAGAACGAATAGTACCTACTATATTATGTGTACCCACGTGTTTACAGGCATGACGTTTAGTTCTCAATTTACCATAATATAAATCATGCAGCTCTCAACTGACTCGGGAGATAGTTTAGAAATAAATACGTCAAGAACTTAATTATACCGACACAAACAAGATAAAGGTTCAAAGAGACAATGATAAGGTTACTGTTTAATAACAAACGCGTTCGTTAAGCAAACTGTTTACCCGCACGTATGAAAGTTTATCGAAGTGAATCCATAAGCACATTGATAATAAACGCTTATTATTCAATATTTTAGTGCAGGAGTTGGCTTATCATTGCTCTGTAAAGCGCACAAAATCGTCATATGTTTTTGTGTCCGTTTCGTTGAACATATTTTGCTTCGATATAGGTACGACTTTACTTTGATATTCTCGTAATTTGTCAACATACGTAAGTAGCTATTAATGAGAAGCACTAAATGCATCAGATACTGGATAATTATTTGATAACGAACACAAAACACCAGATTTCATTTGTGATTAGGCGCAATACGTTACAGTTGATTTGGGCTAAATTGGCCAAAAAGATAAAGATAAAAGAATTCTGCATTTTACAGCCGCATTGAAAGAAGAGAGCCATTTCGTGTTACGTTACTTTTCAGTAACACTGTATTAGGTATTTGTTTTAGTTCTCTATTTCACAGCTTTTAAGCCTTATACAATTTACATCCATTTTGTCTACACGCAAGTAGATACCTATCTGTATCACTACATCGTCTTTTTATCATCTTATTCAATGCGTGCGTAGTTTTCGTAATCTTGCTGTCGGGAATCCCCCTCGATACGAGCAGAGCCTAGACTCCTAGAGGCAGTTTTCGCCAAGTTTTGCAATACAAAAATGATCTGGCTACTGTCTGTGGACATTTTCTACGTGGAATAACACAAGATTAGTTCGCAGGAGCAGGTCAAAAAATTTAAAAGAATAGTACCTTAAATGAGACTTCGGGTGTGAGATGTGGCCTGGGCGTGGCGGTCGGTGGCGCAGGCTCGGGCTGCACTGCGGCCTCCTCCACCTCCTTGTACCGCAGCGAGGAGCTGCACCACCGCACCGTCTGCAGCTTATGCTGGTTCTCGAATATCCATTTTACTAGTACCTGTAAGGAATAACGCTTGAGAGATACTTGAATGGACTTTGCTACTCTAGATTTACATAGGGATAGTAGATATAACTGGTTACAGTCAAATCATTTATTAGCAAGAACATGGGTAATAGTAGTACAAAAGATGGTACACTATTGCTGTCCGCCATTTTTTACGCCAAGTCACGTGTAGACAAAAATGAACTACTGAACGGTTTTGCTTAGGTTTAAATATTTAAATAAACACAGTGATATCTGTACAACCTGCATTCAGCAAACAAACAATTTTGTGAATATTTTTTGTTTACATTTCAAAATCATTAATGATTGATGATATCACCCACACAATAACTCACAGGTAAAGTATAGGGGTCTATTCCAGATGCCTAGAACGAACACAAACTCGCGAACTCTGTTTTATAATAAGTAACGTGCGGTTAACGGTATGATGGATACATTATATAGAATCCTAAGGCACCCTTTTTTCATCTTATTCTCAGTTACTGAGGGTCACATCGTGACTTCCCCGTCGTCAAATCGTCATAGGGACAATACATTTTGACTCTTGATGTGATGTTCCACTATTTACAGCGTAATGTATCAAACTGTAATCACATCACATGCAAAAGCGAGCTTACGACACGGAGATATTTATTTATAATAGATAGATGCAGACAATTATTAAATTTGTATTAGGTATCTTTATTCTATTGTCTGTTTGCAGTGTGGGAAAATTATGAAAGTTATTGTTATTCTTCAATATAGATATTCTAATTATGGCAATCATAATAAATATAATATAATTGTTATAAAAAAACGATAAATAATAGAATATTACAGACAGACAATAATTACGTTTGATTATAGGTACATAGTCTTATTCCATAAAAAAGCATAAGATATTTTTTTATAAACAGTTAAGTAGGGTCACGCTTGACGATAACACGGCTGATATTCGTTGACTGAGGCTTGAAGAAATCGGTTTAGTAACTATATTATACTTTTAATTATAAACAAGAATACTGAGAATGAAGAGACAGAATACATAAATAATTATGAGTAAGTATTTAATTTTTTACCAAGATCAAATACAGTAAATTAAAAACTTTTAAAACCTCCCCTTATAACTAGTAACAATTTATAAAATATAATTTTATTTTATGATTTATGATGGAGTTGGGGGAGATCTTTGCCCAGGAGTGGAACAGCAAAGGTTGAAAAAAAACACTTGGCGATAGCAATCTTTGCACATCGAATATTCATATATAAAAATAGAAGTTATCATTAAAATAATCCCATGCTGCCTTATCGCGACCTAGCCTAGACGCACCTCTTTGACTCGAGCCATTGCGTAATCTATTCAAATACACATTCACTTGTTTTTCACACGTGTTTTCTACACTGAAAACATGCAGGTAGAGTTCAAGCAAGATAACTCTGCACGCGGATAAAATTGGGACTAAAATGTTCTGATTGCAATTTGATCAGAGGCCAATTTTTGGCATAAGTGTTGCTGCCAGTCGCGCGCAAAGTCATGTTGTACGGACTCTATTCCGACCAAAAAGTGTAAGAAAATGGCGGCGCCACTTGTAATACTTGGTCAATGTATTTGCCCTTTTCCTGGCGATAACACTGTTGGGATCACGAAAATAATAAGAAATCTATAATAAACTGATTCACTATCAATTTAGTCAGCATGTATAATTATTTTATTGCAGAAGAATTAAGATATTAGTTCCATTTCTACACTTTTTGATTATTATTAAGTTCTGCAAGGCACTAAAATATGCACATGTTAAAACTTCAGGTCCGTTCACCGGCGATTGTGTTACTTGTAACCGCTGTATTCAATTTATAAATACTTTTGAAGTCACATTTTTTTATTGAAGCTTATTTACAGTAATTTACGACATGTGGTGCAATCTAAATATCTCATTGTATATTTCTGAAAAATATTTTGTACCTACAAAAGTACCTAAATGTATTATAAAACTCGTAAAATACGGTGTTTATAGCAAATTAAATACATTAGTATATACAGCATTATAAGTAAACTGCATGAAGATTTCGATACCAAAAACGTTTAATCTTTCTAAACCTTATAAACATAAAAAAAACTGAATTTTAATTAAAATATTTATTATTAAAAATGGGTAAGCCAAGTCTAATTTTATGTATAAAACGCATGAATGTAGCGCCTAAATATTTTCGATTTTAGTAATAATACGAAGAATTAATAACTCCAATTAGGCATAAAATATGAAGGTTTGATTTGTTTGAAGCTTTGAATGAAACTTCAAACCCTCATATTTTAGACCTAATTTAAATAATATAATATTAGGTACATTAAATAATACATCTTTATTATCTTACCTTGCTGCGGCGAATAGGCATTGTGATCGTATTCTGTACAATTTCCCAAGCACTGTTGACACTTTTACAATCTTTCACAAAACACTTATTTTTGTTAATTTAAATTAACGTCTTAATTAGATACACAGTCTTGTTGAAATACTAAATCCACAACGCGTTTCCAGTGAACTGACTTCATCGGCTCTAAGGCACAAACATTTAAACGAAAGATAAGATTGTCGCTGACCTATGAATGAGTACGTAGCATCAACACAATTTATAAATTACGGCTTGATAGCGGAGAGCCTAATCAAAATAAAGATTGCGCGCTCACTTATTTCGGAAAGCGGTATTTGCGCAGGCAGGGAGCGTCGCAGGGAGCGGGACGCGGTGGACTGCCCGCGCTCTCGCACTCACACCTAAATACATATGGTAATACTCCTGGCGAATAAACACCCATTTACCTACACTACTTATTTGCATTACAATTATTCTGCATAATAAACGTACCAAACTTACAAAAGAGAAATCGGACCAAATGTAAGGTATAGTAAAAGCACTGCGTAGAAATAAAAATACAATCGTCTAAATGTACATGATCCTAAGAACTTTACATTTGTAGTTTTATTTGAGCTGTCTACGCAAAGCGACTACTTTTCACTACATCTACGTTGCTGTGAAACAATAATATATATGGCTTCAATATTTATGTATCGAGGTACGGTTATTATAACTTAATTATATAGAGTTATTTTTATAGAAACCATTATAAAAAAACCCCTGAAGACTTTCACATAATTTACTGAACAACAATAAAATAATTATTATATAATTAACTATCGACTATAAATACTGTAAAAAGCGATCTTCTCTATAAGTCTATTACTATTACTATTCAACATAAAAAAATTAAACGAATAAAACGCGATTCAAATGTCATTAGGTAGAAAACAAAAGAGGATCTATTCTGGTTCAGTATAAGTTGGGTTGAGATAGGGCTTTTCTGTCCTCGTTTTTGGCGTGTTTTTTGAGGAGGTCCATGATTTCGTTGTCAAACTCTTTGGGTGTTTCCTTCTTTTGTACGGCCCAGTAGAAGATGTCCCAGTCGTTGCTGGGCGAGTTGATGAGGCGGTCGTACATCATGGTCTGCTCCTCGGAGAACCCGTCCAGGTATTTCTTGGCGAAGGTGCTGAGGATCAGGTCGTTCTCCAACATGCCTCGCTTGCGGGACTGGTATTGGAGCCTGGAAGTTATAAGAAAGAATAGTATTTAATAGTTTGCCATGATACCTCTCGCAATGAGTGTTTAAACGGCTACTAAGGCTCATTTGGACAACGATTCTTGAAAGCGTTTAACGCCAAATTGCTCAGTAGAGATATGGCTAAAAAAAAAAAAAAAGTTCAATAGTAGTTGTGCAAGTGGGCCTATAACTATGAAAATTGGATAGGCTCGAACAAGATAGTAATTTTTTACAGACATCAAGTCGTATGAAACGATAAATTTGAGGTCTCGGTAGTTTATAGTCAATTTGTCATTAATATATTTATAAGGAGGGCGCGTGTGCGTCAGGGTGCTGGGTTGTCAGGGTCCAAGTCCAGGAGTCTAATAGATCTAGGGCCAAAGAAGTGGCACTGGCAATAGAAGAGTGGAAACGTTACTGATATTCCAAGCTAAAAGATTCAATTACAATTTGCGACACCAGAGATGACCACTGTGTATAAACTTACTCTACTGGTATGCAGTTAAAGTATGCAGCTGGCATTGCATAATCCAGTGAAGTACATAAGTTCAGTTGTAAACATCATCATTCAACAACATCACACAAACAACTGATAACTGATGGCATCATTCTTCAATTCATAATTACTATTATCATAGATATACTCGTATTATATTTACAAAAAAAAGAAAAGTATATAAGTATTATATCCGTTATCTAGTACCCACGACACAAGCGTTTGCTTAGTGTGGGGCAAGATGGCGCTGTGTGTAATGTCCCGGAATATATATTATTTTATTATTTATTATAGACTAATTATTCAGATTTACCAACTGTTCAACTGTTACCAAATGTTTCTGGGTACTTTAGTACACTAAAGCAACATCTATTTTTTGCATCAATTACCAGTATTTTTTTAAATTCCTGTATAGATATACAGGAATTAAAAATGTATATGCTATTCTGCTGCTATCTAGAGTGGAAATAATTGTGTTGATGGCAGCCAATTTCTAGTATGAAATGACATGTCAAGAATAAATGAAATGTGTAAACATTAGAGATATATTTCCAGAAAATTATAACCCAGGGGTCTTCAAACTCTAGAGTAAATTGGGTTTTTCTAAGGCAAACATGCAACATCTTAACATAATAACCATAGCCTCCTAGGCCTAACAGTCGATTCAAATATAAACTGGAAGGAGCATGTTAAAAAAATCAAGTCCAAATTATCCCAATTTGTTTACGCCCTGGCAAATCTAAAAATTAACACTAACACAGAAACTGCAATAACCGCTAACTACGCCTATGCCTATTCTTGGTTAAAATATGGTGTACTACTATGGGAAAACAGCACAGATGTAGAATCACTACTCATCATACAAAAAAAAACTTATAAGAATAATAGTTAACATCAGAACAAGAGAAACTTGCAGACCTCACTTCATCCGCCTGAAAATACTCACACTTCCATCCATTTACATTTTAGAAGCCGCAGTGTAAGGACTGTGCATAATAAACCACAAATTTATGAACTAAACTAGACGACCACTTAGAAACAATCACAAAATCTTTCATCACTATCCAGCTACTTGTTAGAATATAATAATAATCTTCTATCCGTTTTTGGCTACTGCAACCGTTTTCTGTACAATTATTAGACAATGTATCTTGTCGGAAAAAATAGTTATTAGAGTAGTAGCTAGCATGCTCTGGTATGGCTATACATAGCCAATTTACAACCTGAATACTGAACCAGTGAACAATGTTTTACTTAGCAGGTATATGTTATCAGAGCCTATTGTCATAACTAACAGTAAGCCATTTTTAAGAATTTAGAACAGAAAAATATATAGTTATAGGGGTATGTAGGCAATGGAATGTGAATGTCACCCATAGTGTGAATAGTAATATCTATCATTATAATCATTGACCTTATTGCATTTACTTGAGATACTTTAGATTAGATAACACACTGCAATGAACATGGCATTTGTGTAGTATGTGTTTTCCTTCCTCTCTCATCCTCTGTGTTGTACACAAGGGATGGATTAGAAAACATCTTTATGTGAGGTGGTTAGCTAATTTCTAGGTGCTGAGGAAATTTTTAACTATCTATACTAATATAAAATAAAAATAAGAAAAATCTTAAGTCTAAATTAACACAAGCATGACAGTATTAATGTTTTGCTGAGTTAATATCAACATACCTCTATATTGTATGGTATTTCTGTTTTGTCACAATACAGTAAAAGCCATCACATGGAATCAATTGCAAGAAGATTTAGTGAGTATTTATTAGTAGGTTATTTTCTGTTTTGTAATTTCTGTTTTATGGGTTACATTAAAACAATATTGTATTATATTCTGTAAAAAAATATATACTAATGGGTACCTTTTTACAAATATATGATATGTTATTTCAGCTTTTTTTTTGTTAACCTATATTGTCCCACTCCTGGGCAAAGGTCTCCTCCAACTCCCTCCATACGACTTGGTCGAAGGCCTCCTCACACCAGGCGCCCCAAACCGGTCGAGATCCTGACGCCAGCGGGTGTTGGGCCTTCCTCTACCTCGTCACCCTCTCTATTTCAGCTTATTTAACTTTTTTCATTTTAGCATATTATCATGTATCTTGACTAGTTATGTAGGTACATTTAATGTCAGTAGGTACCTTGCTTTACGTATCTCCAGTGGCTGAGGCTTGTCCACATTGTAGACAGGTATCTCCATGTAAGTAGTGTCCACCGGGGCAGCCGTGTCACTGTATGCTGCTGCATTGATCCTCTTGAGGATGTTAAACGCCTGTAATCATTAATAAGTTTTTACTACACAACACTTTGTACATAAGAAACTTACTTACATCTTCTTAGAAGCTTATTATATATATGTGTCCTAATTAACTACCTTATCCATATAGTATAGTCAGGCAAAGCTGAGAGATATTATAATGGTAGATTATGTGTAAAAATACATTTTCAAAAGGGTATTTATGTATTAAAATAAATTCAAAATATATAAAGTTCATACCTAAATAATGCAACACATAAGGTATTTTAAGAAACGATGATGATGTATGACCAGTTACTTGACTAGCTTGGGACTTTCAGAATAGCTCAGAAAAGTATAAAATACGGTAAATACATTAGATACTGTTTGTATAGTAAGTAGTAGTTTAGTAACTGTACTGTTTATACTTATATAATATCTGAGTATTATGTTTGGTAAGTTCATAATTCTGAGTAAGATCCATAAACATACGCCTAGCATCTCATGTAACTATAGTATTAGCTAACAAATCCTAGAGCCTATGCACATCGTTTTAGGAGCTACCTTCGGTATCTACATACATCAACATTTAAACTCAGAGTTTACATTTCGATGGGTACATACGCAATTCACGTTTATAGGTTAGATTACTAGGCGCAGAATCGCTAGTTTCAGTCGGTATACTTACAGAAATTATTTGTCGAGATCGCAGCATGTTAATTTTACAAGTTTCTAATTATTGTGAAATCTTTAATTTTAATAATTTTTACTTTGTTTACAAAATGGACAAATGTCTTTCAATCAATTTGGCAATGACAGTCACGAATTGACATTGACATTTTATCACTTTTGATATTACATGTTTTTTCAAGTGGCTTATGCGTTTCAGCCATTTCTACATATACAACAACTTTAACAATAAGTTTTCCTTAACAAAAGCTTGAAACATTTTTTGTATTTTTACAAGATAAGTTATTTTTTTAGCAAACATAAATTCTTTTATTTCATCATATTTTATTTCTAGCAAAAAAGTAATACGGATGGTTTCCAATATTTAAAAAAATAGTTGCTATGGCAACGGCGGTTGGAAACTACCAAAACATTGAATTGAAACGAAAAATTATGAACTATGAGAGAATTACTTCTTCAATAAATATGTAAAAACAATGAATTACTTCGTTTACTATTCTAGAGAAGGACGCTGAACATCTGATAACTACATAAGTTATAATTATTCATCATGAAAAGCGATTCAACAAGAGGTTTCATTCTTACCGCATTAGGTGAGTTCTATGATAACCCATTTATCATGGATAGCCACATTGTGGATTTTTTAAGAATATTTATCAATTTATTCATTCTTCGGCACATATATGAAGAGTAGAATTTATGAAAGATGTTTTTTACAGAACATTTTTACAACACAACAAATGTAAAATTGGATTCCAAAACTGAAGATACTCTGACTGATTTTATAAATAACTCTCAGAGACTACTAATTCAGAGTTCAGTCAGTGATGATGATACCCTTACACTTCATACACAGGTAAGTGGAGATAAGATTTTATTCAATTCCTATTTTCGTGATCATTTTATTATATTACCATTGTATTCATCAGAAAAAGGACTAAAAACTGCTGAACAAGTACTTCCTACAAGTGGCACCCCCATTAATCTCAGCACTAGTTTGCTTTAGTTAGTTTAGTTTTTCTAGGGTACAGTGATGCAGTTATCTGTACCTACTGATTTTAATATTAAGTATTTGTGTAAAAATGTTTCTCTGAGCCACCACAGGAGCTTGTCTGTGTATTTGGCAACTAAAAGACAAATTAAAAACTTATTTCAGATCCAAGACATCAAAGACAAGAGCCTGATTTTCTACAAGAACCCGGCACAACACCTCGGCAGCGGAGACATAGCAGCCGGAGACAGCATCAACATCATCACAGTGTCAAGCAATCCAGCTGAATCTCTGTATCATACCTTGAGACAGGTGTACTCTCCATTGCTTACTGTTGTAAGTATGCAGTGTTCATTTATTGAAAAATCGTAGTGTTCAAGAATTAAGACTAAGTGGAAAAACTTATAAAGATAAAAAAATTGCCTGATAACTTAGAAAACTTGTAGTTGGCCCAGTAGATGTTAAAAGAGCATACCTACTTAGTGGTCAGACCTAGTGAAATCAGCCAATTACTCAAGCCATTAAGACAGCAGAGGTCAGAAAATCCGGGAGAAACATTGTGCACCTAGTGACTTACACTGTGTAGACACAACCTCCAGCAATGAACACTAACAAGAAGAAGATAAGAAAAATACTTAGCTGCAAGTTTATTAGTTTAGTTCATCATTCTTCATCTCAATTTTCTCTATTTTGTTTTCAGGAAAATGATGTCTATTCCATTAAACTCCAAAAAAACCTGGCAGATTTGGAATCCATCCTACGAACACTAGCCCATGGCAAAAGTGAAACTAGTATAAACAGTAAGTAAACATAAAATAAAATAATTTGGAACACTATTCTTTTGCTCTGGTTATGGTATTCTACTCATAACAGGCTTGGTTACATCATCATCATCATTATCAGCCTAATGGGACCCATTGCAGGGTATATGCCTCCTCTGTCTTACGCCAATACTCCCTGTCTTCGCTGTTCTTGCCCAGATGTTTCCTTCTAACTTTCTAATATCATCCAGCCAATTGGTTACAAGTTGTAGGGACTTGGCTTGCCTAAAATCTACATTCATCAAGTCGATGTAAAATCGAATATATATCACACTCGCGCATTTACCCCGCGCTTGCGCATCTCTAAGAAGAATGACGTTTACCTACATGGACAGTGCTGCTCCAACCCTTGAACAGAAAGTACGTTATGCAAAACAATCTAAAAATATCACGCGAGTGTTATAACCTAATCAGTGATCCCGTACATCTATATTGTGTGTTCCGATACTTGGACTTTACCTGGATGCCAGGAGGCGTCCAGGACTCGCCGGCGACCACATTCAGGAGGACTTGCTGCAGGCCAGGTTTTTTTAGAGAAAAAAGGGGTAGGTACGTAAAAGTTTCGCGTTTAGTGTAAATTGTAGTTTTCAAAAGTCCTGACAACAGGGCTGTCCATTTTCGAGTCGGAATTCTCAGTTTACTAGCTTAAACTATAGAAAATTACATATACTAATACACTTTTAACATTTTTCCATTAAAAACTGTCTATCTACCCCAAGATTTGCTAACGATATTGTTTCATTGTTTGGACTTTATCACTATAGTTATAAGGTCTACTTTACTATATTTGTACAATGAATTGATTGTCTTGAAATGTCGTAATATTCGGACTTGTGTGATTTTGCAATTTCTTAAAATTAACCAAAACTACTCTCATTTTTGTGTTACTTTTAAATAAATTCGTAGTCGGGAACATTTTAATCAATCAAAATGACCGATAGAACTAAAAGAAAAATACAAAAAGAGGACGATATTATGGATCTCGAATTAATGCTGCAACCATTTCTTACGTCAAAAGAAATGTGTTTTTTACGTGTACAAAAGTTGTACGACTTGTCAACCAAGGTTCTTTTAGATCCCACGATTTTACCCAATTTCAAATCTCGCGCTGAAGACCTTGACGATTTACGTGTAGAATATAATCGTTGCATCAAAGAAATCAATTCTATAAACAAATTGTATGTACCTGGCTATATACCAACATATACCGAAGTCGACGCATTTGATGATTTGTTCTATTCTATTCGCACGGTTTGTGATAGTATATCTGAGCCATCATCGGTGCGTCGGGACTCTAATGAAAATAGTGACAGCACTCGCCGACGAGTAAAATTGCCCGAATTACAAATACCTAAATTTGATAGTCAATTACAAAACTGGATTACGTTCCGCGATACATTTCGTAGTTTGATACACGAAAATAATACTCTTTCAAACATTGAAAAGTTTTATTACTTAATCGATTCTGTAACAGGTTCCGCCTTATCTATAGCGAAATCTATGCCAGTCACGTCGGATAATTATCCTATTGTGTGGGAATGTTTTGTAAAGCGTTTTGATAACCGACGTGCGCTTGCGTCTTCATTCGTTGATAAGATTCTTTCATACAAGGCGTTCACTACAGATTCGACTGAAAATCTAAATAATTTTATACAGGTTTATCAGGAAAATGTAGCCGCATTGCGTAATTTAAAACTAGCAAATTTATCCGAGTTTTTGTTATTCAAACTTGCAATCCGGAATCTGGATCCAACCACGCGCCGTGCTTTTGAATTGAGTATGGATCAAGACGAAATTCCTGCTATCGGGCAGTTACTTGACTTCGTCGAAAAACAGGCTCGTGCTCTGGAGATGTCAGATGCTAGGCCGGTGTACGTCAAGCCGTCTATGCCGCCGCCTAGACATACTGCACACAAGAACTACGTTAGTTCTAACATTCCAGACTCGACCAAACCGCTTCGTACGAAATCGACTTTCGTATCAGCTGTGGCCAGCAAGGCTCCCGCCGTTGTCGACCGTCAGAAATCCAACGAGTGTCCTTGCTGTCAAAAGCCACACGCTATATATAAGTGCGATATATATAACGCACTCACGCCTCAGCTCCGCGCTGCTAAGGTCAACGAGCTAGGCCTTTGTGGGAACTGCTTGAAAAGGCATGTTCCTACGGGGACAGGCAGTCATACCCGTGTCACGGACTGTCCGTCCCGAATGTCGTGTGTCGTGTGTGGAGCTCGCCACCATTCATCTTTGCACGTAGATACGCTCACGTGTCAAAAGAGATCGGCTGCGCTAGTTTCTACATCAGATACTACAGTACTTCTAGCTACTGCTATAGTGCAGGTAGAAGATGTTCAGGGTCATTTTCACGATGTGCGTGCCATGATTGATGGAGGCTCAATGGCCGGTTACATGACAACCGAGCTAAGTGAACAGTTAGGCTTAAACAGACGCGCACTAGATTTCTTACCGACGGCGTTAGGTAAAATACCTGTAGATAACCACGGTCAAACCACTTGTCGAATTCGACCGCGCGACGGATCAGATAAACTGCGTTCTACGGACGTAGTGATAGTAGACGATATCGCAGGCGATTTACCTACTATGGTTCTTCCTGACAAGATACTACATCACTATCAGCATCTCGAGTTAGCGGACCCTGACTTCCTCAATTGTGGCCCCGTGCAATTATTAATATCAGGGGACATATTCCCGCACGTCTATGACGGTGTGAAAATATTTTCAGACATTCCTGGAATGCCCCCGGCCTTGCATTCTATTTACGGATACGTTATCACTGGGCATGTTGATTTGGATTTACTTAACGCAGAGGTCAATGCTCCCGCATGCCTCTCCGAGTGTTTACAAACAAATGCATTAGATCAAGTTGAATCGAACAGCGAAAAAGTAGCCGCCCGCGCCACAAGTTGCGCCTCTTTTTCAGCTTGTTCAAAAATAGGTGATTCTGATATAAACGAATTGAATCAACTACGCGATAAGGTCAACGACCCTTGTGTTGTTCCTCTATCCACGTTGTCAACTTCGCTACAATCAACACCAAATCGGCTGAATCAACCTGAGGAAGTCAATGTCCCTTGCGATTATACTTCCTCTGGGTTTTCACCCACTCATGACTTGACTACAGTGATGAATTCGTTGTGGGAAGTTGAAAATATACCACCTGACCGGGCAATGACACCCGAAGATGAACTTCCAAAAGTACTTTACGCCAGCGCTGTACATAACCCGTGCGCTGATGTACTTTCTATAGAAGCTACTCCTTCCGTGTTGCTCGCCATGCCAGAAGGGGCACATGGCCCTAGCTGGCCTGCGCGTCCAGACTGGCCAGGCACATCAATGGACGAGTTTAAAAACGAAAAAGTACCGGAGTTGAGACCTTTGAACGAATCAAAGGTGATGGTCACTAGGAACGTGCCATCGGATCCTATTTATGATTTATCTGAGAAGTGTTCCAACTACAATAAGTTAGTCAATGTTGTAGCTTGGATACATAAGTTTATAAATAACTGTCGCGCGCCCAAAGTCGAGCGTAAAACTACGCTCACGCTCGGTGATATTCGTCAGGCGCGGGACACAATCGTTAAGGCGGTTCAGCGGCATCATTATGCTGGAGATATACGTGCCCTCTCTCAAGGTCAGAAACCACAGCAGTCATTGCTGAAACTCAACCCCTTTGTTGATGAAAATGGTTTCCTGAGGGTGGGGGGTAGGCTAGCACATTCCACGCTGTCCTTTAATGCGAAGCATCCTGTGCTGCTACCTAAAAAATGTAATTTCACTGACCGACTGATCGATTACTATCACGTCACATATATGCATATAGGCCCCCGCACACTGCAGGGTATACTTACTCAAAAATATTGCATCGTTTCCGCACGCAATGTTATCAGATTGCGAACAAGACAATGCATTGCTTGCTTCAAGACTAGACCGACAACTAGACAACCTATTATGGGTCAACTCCCTGAGTTTAGGTCACAAGATGCTCAGACGTTCTGTGCTGTAGGTCTTGATATAGGAGGTCCATTTCACATAAAAGAGTCTACTCTCAGAAACGCGCGCGTTCACAAAGCTTATTTATGTGTATATGTTTGTTGTTCAACTCGCGCTATTTACACGGACGTTCTCACGCAGTTAAGTACGGAATGCTTTTTCGCGTCGTATGACCGTTTTACTGCTAGGCGCGGATTAAGTAAGTTACTGATTTCTGACAACGCGACCAACTTTGTTTCTGCGGGCAAACAGTTAGCTGAAGTTTCACACTTTTTCCGTACTCATACAGATGAAATCTCGGCCGGTTTCATTTCACGAGATGTTGAATGGAAGCATAACCCGCCAACCGGTAGTCATTTTGGCGGTTTATATGAAGCTGCGATTCGTTCATGCAAAGATCTGCTTAAACGGACGGTCGCCGACCGGTCTCTAACACTCGAAGAGTTGACAACATTATTCGCACGAGCAGAAGCTGTTCTAAACTCAAGGCCTCTTTGCGCTTTGTCATCAGATCCTAACGAGTTCGAGATACTCACGCCGGCTCACTTTCTCATAGGCCGCGAACTTCTCAGCGTACCGGAATACGACATAACATCTACTCCTGTACATAGACTCACGCGTTGGCAAATCGTACAACAGATGGCACAAAAATTTTGGCATTCATGGCGTAAGAACTTTCTCCACACACTTCAGGAACGTCAGAAGTGGTTCAGTGGATGTCGAGATCTGAAGGTGGGAGACTTAGTGCTCATTCATAGCGAAGCACCTCCCCTTCAATGGCCATTAGCCAGAGTTACAAAGCTCCATCCGGGAGCTGATAATGTGACCCATGTTGTCACTGTTCGCACGAGGAATAGTGAATTTACTCGACCCGTGGTCAAATTGAGTCCTCTCCCCTTGGACGATGACTCATAGTTAATTCTATGTAAATTCACACAATTCCCTAGAAGTAAGTTAGTTAAGACATTAGACTTAGCAATATCTTTACACCTAAAATTATACAGTCCACTCATATCGTTATACAAACATTTATCCTATTAACATTGTATACAGTCCACACGCTCTCGAGCTACATAAAATATTCTTGTTCATCACATTCAACGAGAAATACTGTACAACATTTAGTTACATATTAACACTAGCTGCTTGCACACTTTACAGTGACACTGCTAGTAAGAACTGAGAAATCCGAACGTCGGATTTGGTGGGGGGAAATGTAGGGACTTGGCTTGCCTAAAATCTACATTCATCAAGTCGATGTAAAATCGAATATATATCACACTCGCGCATTTACCCCGCGCTTGCGCATCTCTAAAAAGAATGACGTTTACCTACATGGACAGTGCTGCTCCAACCCTTGAGCAGAAAGTACGTTATGCAAAACAATCTAAAAATATCACGCGAGTGTTATAACCTAATCAGTGATCCCGTACATCTATATTGTGTGTTCCGATACTTGGACTTTACCTGGATGCCAGGAGGCGTCCAGGACTCGCCGGCGACCACATTCAGGAGGACTTGCTGCAGGCCAGGTTTTTTTTAGAGAAAAAAGGGGTACGTAAAAGTTTCGCGTTTAGTGTAAATTGTAGTTTTCAAAAGTCCTGACTACAGGGCTGTCCACAAGTGAAAGATAAAAAAAGCTTTTAAGGACCGTAACTCAATATGTGTTACATGTTTATTTTACAGTCATTCTATCAGTAGAAGATGAGCTGGAATACTGGAAGTCTATCATACAGAGGAAAGAAGCCAACAAGAAGGAGAAAGAAGCCGCAGCCACCTTCTGTGACTTGTTTCAAGACATCTGTGAAGAAACTAAGTAAGTTTTTCCTTTTTTTCTCACATCCTATATTGCTACAAAGAAAGCAAATTGTATGAAGAAATGGAAGCACTAAGAAACAAGACATGAATGCTAGAATAAGATAACTTTAACTCTGAATAACTGACCAAAATGTTGGTTTGTTTAGGTACAATGTTTCAATCATAATCTAATCAGAACGCCACAAATTGCAATTCATGTTAAAAATCGGTTGCAATGCATACATCCATGTTTTGTCAGATACTTAAAAGAAATATTAAATTGATTACAGGGTGTTGCAGTCCAGCAGCATGTCAGATATGCGAGAAGCTGCCGAGAACATCGGAGGACTGCTGGATGATGTGTGGAGGTTCACCTCAGTGCCATACTCACAGGGCAGAATGACACATGTCTTTGATGTTATTGGTAAGTTTACGTTTTACTTGCGAATTAAATCACATCGCCCTTAAAGTACCTTTTTCTCTTTGTGATATGATAGATGTTTGTATTTGTTGGTGAATCATACAGTTAGAAAGAAAATATTTTGCTCTGTAAAACTTTGGGTTCATTTCATTACTACTAGCGCCATCTATTGACAATGTACCGAAATAATCTGTGTCGTTAGTTTTATAATTGTAGGAAAGAAAAGCGTGTGTGTTTTGCATAGACGAAAATAGATGTGAATCGCGCCCATATAATAATAATGCCCTTTACCCACAATTTCCAGGCCACCTCATCTGCTGTACCATTCAAAAAGAGGCGTCATCAGTAGACATCTGGAAGGTAGACTCTGACACCAGGGACTATGAAGTACTGTCTCTTCTCTCCGAGGGTCTGAAGGTGGTCCAGACGTGGAACAGTGCTTGTAAGACCCTCACAGAGACTTACTGGCCCAATTATGCATTACATGCGTGGAGTGGGAAGGCCTATGTGCCTCTGTACTGTCAGAAGTTTGAGATTAGACTCAAAGAGGTAGGTACTATATCTGAGTAAATATACCTCTAGTATAAAAGTGTTTTGCTATAGTCTGGCTCGCGCTTACATTTATAATGTCCATATTAAATAACATTTGCATGATATAATGTAATTTACATTGTACTATTATTATTTGTATAAAAAATGACATTTATAATTAATTATCTTATTAATTAATAATGTATTTATATTGTATATGTATGAAATTTGACGTAAGTACAAATATTTTTATGAATAAATGAACATTGAACATTAGTGGGAGAGAAGAAAGGAACGTTTATTAAAATCATTAATATTATAGTTCCTACAGCATGCTTGCCTATAAGAAACTAGATTGCTCTTGACATGAAATATGGTACATATGTACATAGGTCTTACATTTATTTTTATTCACTTTGTTGCAGATTCACGATATCAGGTCTACACACAGCCAACTGAATAAACTATTGTCAAAGAAAGAAAAGTCTGAATTGCAAACCGAAAAGCTTTTTATACCATTTGAAAGTAAGTTTCAAAATATATTCGTGACAACCTCAATATGAAATTCGTAAAGTTATGATGTAATAATATAATGATATGAATCTCTTCCTTAAATTAATACAAAATCTAGAGGAATTTGTATAGTTTAAAATTATGTTTAACGAAGTGTTATTTTTCAGATATAAATGTATGGATATGCAACGGCGTCAATACATCGTGGGACACGGCAGTCTCCAAGTTTACAGCGAGCTTGCGACCTGCAGAAACTAAAATAGCAGACAAACTAAAACCAAGACTTCATAACACTTCTACTAAACAGGTATGTATTACCTGTTTAGTAGAAGCCGAATTAAGCCGTTTGTAGATGTACTTCATAATGTAAAACATTAAAATAAAGAAAATACCGTATGTTCATACCTAAACAAGTAGGTACTTACAACAGTTGCAAATTTCTATCAACCCTGGGAAATAAAGCGCTAAAAACCAGACGATATATAGCAGAGCTAAAATTTGCATTCTGCGCATCATTTTATTGTTACTCTATCAAACTGTACAGTGTAGGTACTTTCGAGTTTTAGACCTCGAGCACATCGATTCTTACACATATCTAGCCATTTCACTAGGCAATTTTATCGCTAAATGCGTTTTAGAATCGTTGTGCAAGTGCTATGTGTTTATGAGCCTGAAATTATGTGTACGAGTAAGATTGGCTTTTCGCATTCCCTATAAAGTATAGTATCTCGATTTCATTGTATATTTTATTCATAGATGCTGTACGAATTCATGCGATACCGCGCCCTCATAGAGCGCCCTCTAGTGAAGCACGCGCTCAACAACGAGCTGGAAATATTCGTCTCCTCTCTACTTTCTATGTTGAAGAACATACAGAACCAACTGGACTCCGACGAAATGGACGTGAAAATGTATCAGCCGCCGGAGATGTCCAATGTTGTGCATCAGATACAGTGGGCCAAACAGAATGAAGCTAAAGTAAGTCATATCTCTTTGTAATAAAGTCTAAATTTGATTGCTTATTTCAATAGCCAGTCCCGATGATGGGTTAATCCTACTCCCAACTGATTGGTACTGTTATTGTTGGAATTCCTAATAAGAACCTGTTTTTGATTAAAAAAGAGTTTTATAAATGGCGGCCAATATCTGCTAATCCGCTTCGCACAAATGGAGAAGTTATACCTATTGCGCGAAAAGGATGGAAGATTTTAAATTTTAATGACCAATCATCGATTGGTGATTGTTCTATGGAAGGTTCTTCGTTCAATAAACTTTCTTTAAACTTATGATATAGTTATCTAATAAAAAACAATTAAAAACTAAATATTATTTTATTACAGGTAAAAGAAATACAAACGTGCGCTGAAAAGTACCTGAAAGAGTTTGAAGGTAGCTTGGAACTGCTGAAGGTGGCCACGCAGTTACTTAAGGATCTGAAAACGATGTATATGCAGTTACATGAGGAATGGTCGAGGGACTTGCAAGTGAGTTGCTCATATTTAATTTATAGGAGTAACTTATAGACTCTATAATATAGAGCGATTGGTTATTTATTATATTGAGCTGATTGATGGTAAATACAAACATGATGTGCCACTTTTGCACTTAATCGCACATAAAAGAGTTTTGGAGAGTGTCCTCAGTTACAGTTTACGATGGTCATATCATTAGATGCTCAATATCTCTTTTCGTTCATAAAAGAAAAGGCCCATCTATGGAGTATGCCTCATTCTTTCCGCGCCTCCGCCAATAACTTTTTAATATCGCTGTATGATTAGGCTTTTTTCTACATTTACTGTGAGTTCACAAAAAAATGTTATAATACGTTGGCAGGCGCAAGCTAAGAACGGCCTCCTCCAACTATCCACTAACAAGCCAGTGGTAGAGTTCAGCAGCGAGACCAAGATGATGGAAGTGGTGTTCAACCCTCGCTTGGTCTGGTTAGAGCTTGAAGCTCGGTCATTGGCTGCCCTGGGTCTGCCGTCCCCGCCAGCCGCTGCAGCGCTGGATTCTATCGCTTCATCGCTTACACATGCGAGAGCTTTGCAGCAGGTAAAACAGTGTACTTAGTTTACAAACAGCCGGGATTACGATTAAATATGTCATATGGCTCACAGAAATGTAAATGTAAGTACATAAAGGTCGATATCTAAAGACTGACCGCCACAGCAGTGGCTTTCTGTAGTAGTACGAATACCAGTATTTTTTACTCTACGACCCAATTTGTATGGAATTAACGCACCAGGGACTGCACGTTAATGGTATTGTGTGGCAATGCGTGTGTGGCATTTGTTTCCAGCATAAACATGACAACTAGATTCTACTAAGTTGCCATATGAGCTGTTTATGTGAACATGTTCGGATTAGGTTATGTATCTATCTAAATATATAAAACATAAAGGTGACTGACTGACTGACATAGTGACCTATCAACGCACAGCCCAAACCACTGGGCGGATTGGGCTGAAATTTGGAATGAAAGTACCTACATGTTATGACAGGCATCCGCTAAGAAAGGATTTTTGGATATGCCACTTTTAAAGGGGTGAGTTGGGGATGCAAGTTTTACTTCTTAATGCGAGCGAAGCCGCGAGCACCCACTAGTTGTAAGATATAGTGATGTATGTTGCAGGTGGCATCCTTCCACAACACGCTGGGCGAGCGCATGATCCCGTCCACGCGGCCGCTGATGCTGCAAGCGGCACTGCACCTCTCCGCGCTGGTGCAGGACCAGCGGGCGGTGTACTGGGACGACACGGACCAGCTCACCAACTATACTGACAAACTCAAGCAGGCTGTGCTCAAGTTGGAGACGCAGGTACATAGCCCTTTTATTATAATGTTAACACGCTCGCGGTGTTATCCGCGTTAATCTAGACTCTTAATGTGTATCCAGTCATTCCAGTCTAATTAATTTCAAACCAAATTATTTTCAAATCGGTTCCGCCGTGAGCGTGAAGACGTAACTAACACAAATACGCATACCTACACCCACAAAAAAATGCCTTTATATATTTAGTGGGAAGTGGGATGGGATGAGTTAGGTATGATAAGATTTTCGCTTTCGAGAAGGAAAAATCGCTTTTAGAGATAAGGCCGCTTAATTTAAACACCAATCAAGAAAAAAGATTTTTCAATTCGCCTTCAGAGCCATTGATATGACTTAACAAATGCCATATCATAATAAATAGTTGACTGATGTATAAAAATGCTTATTTTATTTCAGAACACATATCTGACAAGTCAACATGTGGCAATAAGGAGCATCGTAGAGAGACTGATGGAAACTGAGCTGCTTGCCAAACAGGCGGAGTGGAAGAAAGGAGTCAAGGAAATCAGAGATATCATAGAGCGGGTAAGTGTTTTCTCTCACACAATAACAAGGACACGGAATCTGTCATATTTCTATTTCTTTTGGGGATGTAATGACGTGTTAGGCGCGCAGATCTTGCTATGTCTTCTAATTTTGTGACATACCGATTGTTCCTCTTTTCGCCGCAATGCAGCGACGAATACTCGAAAATTCTGGTGGATATTGTAGTGTTTTTGGTAGTATAAGTATAATCTCGCAAGTGATAGGCTACTTTTAGTCCTTGAACAACGCAAGCGTCCACAACCTTGTATCAATTCATACCTTGTTAAACAAGTTACCAACATGGATTGCAGGTGGAATTGAACGGCTACAAGAACACTGCCCTGTGGGTGTGTCACTGGGACTGGCAGCTGTACAAGGCGCTCGAGTGTCAGTACATACAGAGCCTGCTCTCCTTGCACAGGCACTTCCCGGGAGTCAGGGTTGACCTGGTGCTGCGGTCAGTGCAACAAACAACAAGTCATTTATTGATTATATATTATATAAACCGGTATTACAAGATTTTTATCAGCTTTATGTCTATAATCGAAAAAATCTGCTAATGATTAAAATGCTTTATCTTTAGAATTATAAAACACGAGTAATTCATATAAGTACTTAAGATTTAGTAAAGACTAGTTCAGTTGATGTTTCACGTCGTTCCACTTTGCACAATATGAAGCTAAATTGTGTGCGAGGGGAAGTTTAAGAAAATTAAAGATATCATTTATTTTGTTAACTGTAAACTGTGTTAAAGTACTCTATGAATATATCTGAGAATTTCGTCACTCCCCTTTTATCTATGAACCTATATTTAATAGCAAATAAATGTAATTTCCTTACATTTCCATTTAAGTGGTCACTGCGTGCGGCCGCAGCCGTGCCTGGAGGAGCTGCGCGCGCAGCACTACCGCCAGCTGCGCCGCCTGGTGGCGCTGCCGGCGCACTTCGTGGGGCTCGCAGACACCGCGCACGGACAGCACACCATCTTCACTGCTATCGTACACAAGTATGTGGCATGTCTCTTTCTTTCTGCCAGAAGATCTCGTTAACTTATTACAAGTTAATCGTGTTTAAGGTTTTCTTTCTTATTCGATTTGGTGCACAAAATACTTATAGTTTAGAAAGTGCTAGGGGGCGTTGTTGTTCTACACCTGTTTTACCCAAGAAGTTTATTATTGAGTTGAGTAAAAAAAATATTTAAAATATCTCTAGTATCTTTTATAGTACTGTTCAAATTAATTACAATGGTTTCCGTATAACCTAACTACTACTACTCTGTTATTTCATGCTTTGTTCTCTCATTATTCTATACCTACCCTCTCCCCAGACACGGCTGGCTGGGCAACAAAGCCGTAAAGCAGCTGGAAGGCGCTCTCTTCTCGCTGGAGCGCACTTGCAAGGCGTGGACTCGTCGCGCCGCGCTCGCCTGCGTGCCGGACCTGGAGGCGCTCTGCACGGAGCATCTGCGCGAGCCGGGGGACTGGGAGAACAACTTCAAGGCTTGCAAGGCGTATGGACAGGCGGTTGCCAAGATAACGTTGTAAGTTTATATACCTACATATGGCCTGTGACATATAGGACACAAGCGTTTGCTTAGTGTGGGGCTAGATGGCGCTGTGTGCAATGTCCCAGAATATTTATTTATTTATTTTATTTTATTTATATTACCTACTGGTAACTAGTGCACTACCTTTTAAAGGCGGCTTTAGTATGTCAAAAGCAACAACTTAGGTATGGTCAACGATACGATACTTTTGGAGAATCGGGAAAAAGAGTTTTTTATATATGTATATACATTTTGTTGACCGATGAGCTTATTGCTGACTTGACTAAAGAAAGAATGTATGTTAATAGACCACCAAATCTGAAAACTCCGCACTCATAACAGTATTTTTATGTCCCCATTTAAAGAAACGATATCACTTAATAATTTATGTCATTTCTTCTAGTGAAGATGAAAAGATCGAGTGGCTTACAGTGGGCACGGCGTCTCTTCGCCGCGAGTTCGAGGCGCAGGCTCGTTCTCTCTGGGCCTGTCTCATGTCATCTCTACAATCCAGCTGTAGGACTGATGCTCTAACATTGGACGGGTTTGTGGCGACTGCGCAGAGTACGTTGCAAGAACGAACCATGCCGAAAAATGCTAAGGAATTGGCTGAGATCAGTGCGAAGCAGCAGGCGCTCCAGGAGAAAATGCCTGAAGTGAGAAATATTATGTTTGAAGTGTAGATCCATACCTTATAGGCCTTTGACTAAACTACCAGAATCTTGTGAATAAGAAGACGAACAATCTTCCTTCTTGGACCTTGAATCGTGTTTCCTCATGACTCCCACCAATAACTATATAACTACTACCAATTACGCGAGGTGACAGGTATCTTAACGAATTAGTGGCAGGTGATATTTTGAACGCTAAAGGGTCATAATATGGGGTATGACCCGTCGTTGCTCTGGTTGAACCTACCCGTCCAAACACGAGTCCTCAATTATTTTATACACGTTTCAGATGGAAGCAACAATGGAGGCTCTCAAGAAGAAGGGCCACATGCTCCGCACGTGGGGAGGGGATGCCTCCGTGGACGGAACTATCAAGGAGTGGCAGAAGGTGCGAGAGCTCATGATCAGCCAGCAGCAGATGTTCGAGCATCAGGTAAACAATTATTGCAAACTTCTTTACAATCATACTAATGAAAAGTTGGTGAATAGTGTTGGAAGTCCTTCGTGCTCTGAGCCAATTTGAACAAATTTAGCATAAAAAGAGATTACAGACAGGGTTTACTATCTAGGAACGTCGCAGGTATAATACCATAAGCAAGAGAATAAGAAAATCTCATTACAGACTATAGTTATGACAATATTGGTTTTTTGCCTGGTGATAATCCATTATCAGCTGTCAAAACTTACCCAATGCTTGTAAACTTATTTTTGATACATTTGAAGGCGTACCTGTGATGATGATGATATCTAAGAAAGGTTTGACACCTCGTCATCAAAGTTTTCACTCGTATAAACTTGCTGGATCATATTTTTTTTATCCAACAGGCAGAGATAGTAAAGTCCAGTTTGAAAGGTGAATGGGAGAACTTAAACACTGGCGTGGAAGCATTCGTATCTCGCTGGATGCAGGCGCGAGGTCGCCTGGAGGAGACCAGGGATGTGGCGTACAGCACCATGCTGGAGAGGAGCCAGTCAGTGCTGCAGGCTGGAGAGCAGTGGACAGAGTACCAGAACAATAGAGAGAACCTTGTGTAAGTGTTAATCAACTAGCTAAATACTATCCAATATACATATATAGTAGGTCCCGGCTGTTTGTCTAGTACGGCAGTCGTTAAGCCAAGTCAGGGCCCTTAGGGCGGCTTGATAAACTCTCGACGCCAGAGTTGGCCTTTCTTATTCGATATAGCTGACCCGGCGAACTCTGTTCCGCTTTAGAAGCAATAAATAAACAGATTTTGGATTTTATTCAATTCAATTTTAAAAATAAAAACTGGGTAATAAGTATCCTATGTCCGTCTCCTGGTTCTAAGCTACGTGCCCACCAATTATCAGCTAAATCCTTGAGCCGTTCTTGAGTTATAAATGGTGATTAACCACTTTCTTTTACATATATATATATATATATATATATATATATATGTAAAAGAAAGTGGCTATTGCTAGCTGTTTTATATATATATATATATAAAACAGCTAGCAATAGGCTGTTTTAGCAATCCATTTTATTTAGTATAAAGCAAATATTCACTACATTTGATGCGTGTTCGTTGCGGATACAATTGACTCGGACTCTCTACTAACACGAGGTGCGTGTGATACTAGAATCCTGCCGGTCGTGATTATTTCGCTCAGTTTCCAATAAAAGTTTAAGTTAATAAATAAGTTTTTAGGCTTTATGGTAGCGTAGTCAAAGATTTCTTGAACTTGTCTCAATTCTGGCTACACTTTCAAACTTACAAATAGATAGGCTAATTTGAATTGGCTTTTTGCTATCTATTTCTTATTATTTTTATCTGCCTTCATTATTATTTTTTGTTTCAGTAAAGAATGCACAAAATTCAATATGAAAATAGAAATGTCGGAGGTATGGGGTGAAGCTGAGAAAATGATGTCGGAGTATTTAAATCTGTGGACTGTATTTAAAGAATACAATGAAGGTACTTTTAATTTTTTTTATCTGGTTATACGGCCGTTATAGCATTTAGTGCAGACGTTTGCTTATTTTTGGACTAGATGGCGCTGTGTGATAGGT
>OZ026806.1:7660582-7716482 GCA_964023185.1 Macaria liturata | reverse complement strand
CGCCCAACATCAAGAAGCAAGTCAAGGCACTTCAGGTATGTCTTAGTTATTAAAATAGGCTATATTTCAAAAATGGTCGCTCGCGTAGTTTCTAATGAAAATAAATCCTGACATTCTTCGAATCAAAAGAGTCGATTCTTTTTATCTAAGTTTTTTTATACAAAAAAACGTGGCACTTCCAACGCAAGAGATGTTGCAGCGAATCATCGTGATTTTCTGGTGTGGCAGTGGTATAAATTTCCAAAAGTACCTAACATAAAATACTTTTTATTGTAATTTACGTAATAAGTAGATAACTAAAAAGTAAATTGTTTAAGAGTACAGAGATTGTAGTACTTTACTTGTGGGATAAATTTCCAAAAGTAACGTAAATGACCTTCTATCCTAAAACAACGCGATCAAAGATAGATTTAAATAATTAAAATGAAATCTATGTAGGTACATACTTTTTTTTTATGTAGAAAATATGCGCGTCTGCATCGAGCGAGAGTGCGGTGCGGAGCGCGCTCAACGAGCTGGAGCTGTGGTTCGCGGGAGCCAGGTTTAACATCGTCTACTACGACGACAAATGTAAGCGGCAGACACCCATCGTCAAGGACTTCAAGGAGATATCTGCTAAGGTATGAAATATCTCATTCATTTACTGAATGAGAATTATTTTAGCTATTGGCTTCTTCTTGTTTCCTTTTTCCTTTAGATTTTGATTCTCAGGAAACAGAATACCTGGAAGAGTTTCGTCTAATTTACATATTAGCAAACAACTGTCGTCTATGCCAAGCTACAAAACAAACGATATTCCCAAACTAAGTTTTGGAAATTATTCCCTGGAAGGGACTAAGCTTAGTACAATAATTAACAATTAATTTTGTTTTAAGGAAGGTTTTTTTTACTTGGGATAGTTTTACGTTTGACTACAGCCTGCCTGATGTTAAGCATTGCTGCAGCCTAGGGTGTAGCACGTTTACCTAGAAGATACCTATTAACTCTAGATTTGAAAACCCCTGGATTGTAGTTCGCAGGAAACATAGCTTCTGGTAAAGTGTTCCAAAGCTTAAAGTGTATTATTTTGTTTAACTAGATCGAGGAGCAGCAGTGGGTGGTGTCGTCTCTGGGCGGCGGCGGCGGCGCGGGCGCGGACGCGTGCGCAGCGTGGGAGCTGCGCCTGCGCGCCGCGCGCCGCCTCGCCAGGGCAGCGCATCACGCGCAACGCAGGTACCAAACTAATCTGCTGCATACTTACTACATTTGTTCTTTTCTTATGTAATGTAAGCATGTTTCCATACAAATTGTCGTATTTTAAGTATTGAAAAGTTGAGATATTGATTAATTAATTATTTATGCCTCAAATTGTATTTAGGGTTATTTAAACGGCATTCAAAAGGCAAGCTCTGTAGCTTGTACTAAATAACCAACCACATAAGTTGCACAGCTCTAGTCTATATAAGAGAACATTATGTACAAACTCGTATCACGTAGCAACAGTACAAAAAGCAGCAACCAGAAGCTTAATTTTTTTTAATGATCTGAACCACAAAACTTCCTAAGAAGAAGTCAAACCAAATTTACACGTTCAAATCTTCCATTCGATATCTAAGTACTAGATTTGACAAAATGTGTTGCAACAGCGATAACTACTAAAGCTAATAAGCATCTCACCTGACATATACGTGAAAATATAAATAGCTTCTGGCTAGTTCGCGGCTGTACTGAATTTCAAATTTACGACCGTCTCAAATAGCTCCAGGGAACTAATAACCGCGTTGTTAAATTGAGCTACAACTACTGCTATGCTACTGTAGACTTAACCAAATGACGCCATCTTGGTAATGTTACCTATAATATCACACATCTTACTGTTCTTAGTACTTAACTATGTACACTCTCTGTCAACTCTCACGTGTGGTATCAGAGATCTTGGCAAAAATTAAGGGAAAAGTAAATGGTAGGTAAGTACGTAACGTATTGAAACGATTACTCTCTATATTTTTTAAACTCGATCTCTACATCTCCACTACGATTATAAAGTTGTTGTTCAGCTTTATCGCCTATTCGTTTACGCTTATAAATTGTATCTAAGCGGGAGCACAGTACACAGAGGCGGGAGTTCCCCTAATAATATTTTTTAAGTAGGTACTGTTGTCAATTATATGTACATGCTCGGTACTATTGTGTTACATTGGAATACTCCAAAATACTTCAAAGTTTTATCTCACGAGGACATTATGCAACATTGCTCAGGCGCTTATCATTTTATCATATCTTTTGAGATTACAACGGGAAGGAGAAAGCTTTAGCTCGTAACAGATATGGTTAGACAAATGAACGCTATTATATTCTCAAGCTTGCCTAACAGTACAAACTTTCAGTATAATATGTCGAACAATTACCTATATAAACCATTATTATTGAAATAAATAAGTTTGTTCCTAATCATCGCTACTACGGTGTGACGGTTTATGGTTATAGATTTGAAGTAAGGTCCCGAGAGTGACATAAACTAGTTTGTGATCCTGAAATATAACAGGAAAATACGCGGGCAACCGCTAGATTTAAGCCTTTACGATTCGCTAAATGGGTACATTTAACTCATATGTGTGAAGATTGGAGAATTCCTACCAACTTATAAAAAATATTATCAAATAGAACATATTTTAATCTAATAAATGTTGCCAAAAAAAGTATGAATTACAAGCTTCTATTGCAAAAAAAAAAATATTTAGTGAAAGCATTTTTCATTCTTATATCTTGGCAAAACTTGTGATGGAAGATAGCATTGCAAAATATGTTTACACCATCAGATATGAAATGTAAAACTCTTCAAAATGATCGCTAACATTATTTTTTACAGCCCTAATTTTGTGAGTTTTGTGTTATTTTGTGGTTTTCTGATTGCCTGACACCCGCGCGGCCCTTGGCGGGGGGCGGGTCAGTCTGCTCTAGCAACTTGCGAAGGGTGGACGTATTCGGTCTCCCGACCGAACATTTTCGAATTTTTTCTCCTTTTAAACCCAATTTATTAATTAAACATTGTTTAAATTGACAGAGACAATTCCTAAATATAGTTATTTAAGATATTTTGTTAGTTTTTAGTGACTTCAGTAAAAGTGATTTTGTAAATATAGTTGTAGATGTGAATTCGTGTCGCGTACAGAACAGACATTTTAGTCCATTGAAATATTACAAAAAAAATTGTTTAAGACATAATATGTAGTAAATTGTTTTGCCTACAAATATGTGCCTATATTTTTTATAAGTAAGCAAAAAAAAGAGTGAGAGTAAGAAAAAAAAAATTTTTTTGTTTAATTTACATGATATGATAGGTCTTCCAAGAATTCACGTCTATATCTACAAGTTATCAGAAAAAAATTAGGTACCTATTTATATTAATATTCCCAAAGTAAAAATAAATTAATCAATACATTATGTAAATCTCGAAAGTCAAACTTACCTTTTATCGATACATATTGTTACAAACTTCTCATAACTCAAAACTCAAAACTCATAACTCATAACTCATTTATTGGTAAGTTTACACGTCCATTTTTTTAAACCATCTTGAGTGCAAAGATTAGGCTGTGCCACAATGCACGGGCGTACGCGATTTAATAGTTGCCGCGTCGCGCGAATCGTCCTATACGCCTTACCAGCAGGTATCGGATCGGGCGGCAGGCGCGGCGAGCGGCCGCAAGTCGCGTGCGCTCATGGTTGTTACGCCACGACATGCCGGTTCTTTTGTTCGCCAACGCCTGACGTCACAACTCGACTCGAGTGAGTCTTATTCAATCCAAATAATAATAGGTCTTTACCCATAAAATTGCCGTTTTTTCTTACATTTTAATCTGTTTGTAACTTTTAAGTACAGCTATATTTTTTCCAAATTCAATATTTATTGTATCAATTGTTGAATTATGTACCTTTTAGATAAAAAAAATGTATTTCTAGTGCATATTACTTATAGGGAAGTCATTGAAAACACCTCTTTCAATGTGTCGTCGGTTTCAATACTTTAACTAGGTATATTTTTATCATATACACTGTTTTTGAGAAATTGATATACGTAGTGCATAGCTTTTTTTCCATCTAACTTTAGTTATCAATTGCATCTATGTAGGTATATCTGTTCATCATTTTTCTCAATTTCGTCATACAAATCGGCAATTTCATAGTTAAAGACCTATTATTTTTATACCCGCAATTTATGTTTATGTTCGGTTAAAAGGTGTATTGCTGGTGTCAAAGTAAATACAAAGATTACAAGATTTGTTACGTTAATAAGTAATGATATTTATATAACACTAGCTGGTGCCCGCGACTTCGTCCGCGTGGAATAGTTATTACCAAAAAAACGGTTCTAGTGAGTTAACCTTAAAAGATAGACATATATTGTTGAGGACATTTTGTTAGATTATTTTAAGAGAAATAATTCTTTCATACATATTTTTGTGATATCTTGAACCGTTTTCGCAGCGCATGCAACGGTAGCCCTCAAAGATGAATAATTTTCCCCGTTTTTTCCACGTTTTTCATTATTTCTTTCTTTCTAGTTCGGTTTTAGGAAAAATATGTGAAAAATGTATGAAACCCAAATTGATAACTTTTTATGAAGATTGTGTATTGCCAGAAATAATAGACCCGCGGCACCCAAGAAATCTGCCAATAAGAGAACCACAATACATAATAGAAGCAAAGCTGAAAAAACAATTAACGACTAAAAAGATCATTATTAACAAAGAAAATAAAAAACCAAAACAAGAAAACGAACAGTCACACGATCAATCGCAACCTTCATGCTCTCAGTACAGTATATAGGTACATGAATGAACACGGAACCCTATTACTAAGCCTCCGCTGTCTGTATCCAGTCTGTATTTTTTTGCTCAATGTTAAAAACGGTTACAAGTATACGCTTCAAATTTTCACAGAATATTTACTTGTATATTATTTGTACTTCGAAATAAATAATTAAATAACAAAATATATATATATTAAAGGGAGGCTCCCATACAACAAACGTAATTTTTAAGCAATATTTTACTCGATCTTTATAAACAGGTAGAAACATGAATATGTGTTTGTAAGTAAATATTTAGAAATATATAATATTATAAACTATAAAAATAAATATCTAAACTAATAGGTACAAAAAATAGGTTTTTATAATAATCATGCCTTTCATATCTGGTAATTACATAGCTTCATTGGCTTAAATATGTTTTTATTGCAATCGTTGAGTACGTTAAGCGTATTTTGTGTACTTTTACATAGTGTTGTCAATATAGTTATTACATAAGCATTAAATATTCTCCCTTCTTTCTTTGTATCCCACTTTTTCATTAGTTTGTGTTTATAATAATAATAATAATAATAAAAATTGGCACTAGAAAAGGGGTAAAGAGATAAAATGCGGTAAAAAATGGGCTGAGGATGATGATGATGTTAGATAATCTGTGACTTAAATGACCAAGGCAGTCGAATGCAACTAAATCTCCATATGGGTTTGAAAACGCAAACTAATCATCAATCTCGGTAGGTTAGATATTTAAAAAAAACTCGTGTCCAATTTGTTTAGGGCTGTAGATGATGATGAAAAATTTTTTCAAAATGTCTTGAAGTGTTAAAAAATCTGTGACTATCAAACGGATAAAATATACATAGAGATTAAATGCAGTAGAAAGTTGGTTGAGGATGATGATGATTTTGTATAATCCGACACATGCCACCAGTTCTCATCATATTTAGTTCAAGCACCAACCTGCTATCTCTTATAGTTTTCGAGATCCCTTTGGTACTCCAAGGTCAATTCCACCTATCACCAACTTTTCATTTATTCTATACATTCTGGACCCACAAGGGTAAAGAGATAAAATGCGGTAAAAAGTGGGCTGAGAATGATGATGATGTTTGATTATCTGTGACTTTGAATGATCTCGGTAGTCATATGCAACTTTATCGTCATATGGATTTGGAAACGCAAACTTATCATCAAACTCGGTAGGATATAATATATTGAAAGTCTCGAATCCAATTTGTTTAGGGCTGTAGATGATGATGATGAAAAATGTAGTCAAAATGTCTTGAAGTTGTAAAAAATCAGAAACTATCAAACGGATAAAATATATAGAGATTGAATGCAGTAGAAAGCTGGCTGAAGATGATGATGATTTCGTATGATCCTATACCAACAACCAGTTCTCATCATATTTAGTTCAAGCATCCACCCGCTATCTCTTATAGTTCTCGAGATCCCTTGTGGTACTCCAAGGTCTGATGGCCAAAGTGATTGTGATACTCAGCCTTCAGCATATGTATTAGTATCGCATAAAAAAAAATTGCATGCCGTCGATTGGGCAAACCTGCAGGTTTATAGTTTATCACTTTTAATCTATGTACTTTTTCTTTACAATTCATTTTAACAAGTTATTTTTATAACAATATTGTACTATTTATTTATTAATTAAACTAAATAAAAAATACCAAGTACCATATTAATAAATAGGTAGAAACCATATAAATTAAATACCAAGTACCATTACTAATTTAACCGACAAAACATCACCGAGTAAGTAACATTGTAGGTAAAGAAAGTTTTTCAATCAGTCCCATCTGATTTCGTTTATTCCTTGACAACAGCTAGCTCGGTGTTCACGAGCTGTGACCGTTGATCACTAGATGGCGTATTATACTAGTTAGGCGTCAAACGCTCAAAGTCATTGACGATACTTAACCTCTTAATATCGTACTGTGTGTGGCTTACCTGATAAAGAAACTTCAAAATGTACTTATAGAGTAAATGGCTGTAAAAACTTAAGCCGTGTTTAAAGCATGATTTTGTGAATGGCTAACGTTGATCTACAAAGTAAAATTCTATAGTTTCTTTAAGTTTGTTACATTTTTGTTATACTTTTGTTTCAAAGATACCATAGAGTAATATAATATACCAGGAATAGAGAACCATCTAGTGCATTTTTTTAATGCCAATCAAATTGAAGCGCCCTCTGTATTTCTTGACCAAAAATAATATTGTATATATATATACATACCTACGTATACATCCCATAGCCTAACATATAAATACAACACCTACCTACACCTTGTTCCTTACATATATATGTTAGAAGTCAAAATAAAACGCAGAATATTATTTTACTATTTTGTAATATTTATGTCTGATGTTTCATGTCTGTAGTATTTATTTTGCACCGACATTTTGATTGTATCGTCACCTTCACATTATAGTATTTTCCCGACTAACAATGGACACCAACTGTATATTATCACATTAAAAGATACTGTAGCACACTAGTTGTTGATATGAATATAAAGAAATTACAAAATAAAACACAAACAAATTCACACAAGATCTTGGATTTTTCAACTGAAGTTTTCAAAAATATTTTTTTCAAACGTCAGTCAGTGTCGCTTGTGATTGACTTTTTTTTTCTTTGGCCTTAACTTTGTATGATTTTATTATACTAAAGCGACATCTACTATTTCGTTTGCGGTTAAGAAATATTAGATTGGCAGCACTGTATTTCTGTATTTACATTTTGTTCTAAGTTTCACCCCCCTAGTTTATAAACTAATAACATAGCTACCTAGCTACCCAGCATCCGACACATTCATGTAGAGCGTTGATAACCGGCGTTAGATCGCCGCGGCCGGCTTATCGCCCTGAACTTTGGCTGCGTAACCGCTTTCTGAGCGTGAACTCTTATCTCACGAAAGCGTTCATTCACTGAGAAGATGACGCACTTACGCGGTTTGGTGTTATAAAACTTTTAGGTACCTTATTTAAGTTTCGGATTTCGGATAGGTACTCGTAGTTTCGGGAGCCTTTACAAACACTGTACTAATAACGGGTCTTCCCATCACTGTGTTACCTAGGACCAGCCAGTGAGCTATAATATCATTGCCTAGGACGTAAAAAAAATAACAACAATGACAACTAAAAACCAACAAAATAAAAGATGTGAGATAATCTTCAATTCAATTAACCAACAAGCTCATATTTGCTTTGATATACCATTTTAATGTGAGCCAGTGATTCGGCTACCTGAGCGGATAGGTCATTGTTGTTCATTTTTAAAAGAGAAATACCTAATAGAATATACACAACAATTTCATGTTCCTTAAATGGAACATCATAGTAGGTATAGACATCGATAAGAATATTGAATGAAAATAGTCACAAATCATTTTGTAAGCTTGCAAAAACAATTTGCTTTGTTTGCAATTTACTCGTGTAACAACGAAAAATAAATTAGAGTCCGTAACATTTTTAACTTGACACAGATAAGGGGTTATCGGCACTGTTTTAACTGTGACGAGTTATCTGTCCGGTAAAGGGGCCGCTTTTTTATACCCCTAGTGCCCTCATCTACCGGTGACGTCACCGTGGACCTCACATATTTCATCAGCTTTCAAAAAGTACCTAACTAAATTATGAAAGTGGCCTACTTTGCTATCTAGAGCTTTCCAAAGCCCCTGCTGCATTGTATCGGCATAGACGAGGTTGTTCATCCAGTTACGATTTGGGTAGTTTTTTCTTTGTTCAAAGATGTATTGCTTGGACTATTTTAGCCACAATTTTTCATATTAAAATTCTCGGTGAAACTCAAGTTATCCACTATCCATTTGCAGTAAAGTAATTCAACCCAGATAATCCTATAAGCAAATGTACAGTTCATTGAACAAAGCTCCCTTCATTGCTAAGCTACCGTCTGCTCATTAGTGTACGAGGAAGCCCCTTTCAACTTGAAAACTTACTTCATTAGGTTTCCTATACATACTTACTTAGTTATAGTTCGGAAATTCTTTTACAAAATGATTACAGCTTTTTAAAAAAAACTTGACCTGGTTTCTTCTTTGTTTTTGGCAAGAAACTTGTTTCTCTGAATAGTTTGACCTTAGAAAAATAAATATGTAGTTCCTATTAGGTTACGCAATTTTAAAACCTCCTATATATTTTGTATCCCTGACTTACATACCTCTCACAAGCACTATTTTTTAAATACCTAACTGTTTAATTAAATACTAACTTTAAATTATCTTCAAAAAATCTGCAACAAGTAGATATCCACGCAACAAAAGAGGTCTCAAAGCTTAGCCAACTCTTTCTTAACGACTACAAAGAAACCCACTTCGCCATCAATCAATTCGGCCTCGTTTTTTGGGTTGTATAAAAAACAATAAAAAGCTGTGTCGAGTAGCGGGTGCCTCGGCGGGAGTCGGCGCGATGTTGCCTCTTATCAGCCAGCGGATGTGCGGGGCGGAAGGCCGGCGACGAAGTCCGAGCTCATCACTATCGTTGTTGCCGCATGATGTACCGACAGCTACTACGAGCTAGAAGCCTAGTCTCTTTGAATGATCCAATTTACACATATTCTAGATTGCTCTGAGTGAAGTGTCTCGAACAGAATGTTTTTTTTTAAATTTACGCGTTATGTGGTAGGTCTCGGCTGTTCATCCACGAACTACAATCGTTAAAGTATCTCAGAGGCCCTCACACGGCTTAAGAATTTTTGATACCAGAGTTGAACACTCTTATACGAACTTAGATACATATGTACTTGCTTATGAATTATTTCTCAAGAAACTGCTGTAATAGAGCTTTTAGTTGTTTAAGAAAATTTACAAAATATAGTGTACATTGTACAGAAGTGAATTTAACCAATTTAACAGACAGTTTTGCAGACTGCGACATTCCAACATTAATTTAGTTGTGCATAGAAACTTGAAGCGCTTTCGCTACAAGTAGTTACCTCAGTTTTATTTATAAATGCCTAATAGCTTCAAACATAATTATGTCTTGGTGTCATGCCTGTTTTGATAAATAAAGACAGGAACATGATGTGTTGTCGTCATCTACGAAAATCCATCACAAAACCGGTTCAATGATTTCATAAAATAATATTGACATGCTCACGACAGCTGAACACTTGTAATCGTGACTCATACTATTACAACTACTCACAACTTCTGTAGTAATAAAAAAGCTCGGATAAAAATAGTGAATCAAGTTACAACACCGTCGTAATGTCTGTGCGTCGCTCCGTTTGCGTGCGCCCCTTGGCATTTATGCCCATTTGCAGCTATAAATGGAAAGGTCTGCGACTAGGAAGCAGGTGGTTGCCATAATAATGACCAAAACAAAAAGCGCATCCCGAAACGCGGCGTTATTTTTGTTGCTTAGAGCCCGATTCGGAGAATAGAGAACGGGCGCGCGGGCGGGAGCGGTCGTCGCCACGCGCAGGGCCGCACGCAGGCGCGTGTGCCACTTAGCACTATTATACACGACCAACCTGGTGACCCCCACACTAACGGACACGATTGTTGAAGGCTAAAGTATTTTTGCTCTTTATTTGTATGTTGGCTAGTTCTTTTAGACATAATTTAGAGAGCCCTGCTTGAGCTTAAGATAGAGCTTTAGTTTTTAACTAATAATAAAAGCCCTTACCTATTATTCAGCTGGTAGGTGTTTTACAATGGCTTCTAACTAATAATTATTGTGCTGATGTAAGAAACTGTTTTTTATGCCTGAGCGTCATGGCTTTGTTTTAATAAATAAAAAGTTTAAGTTAATACATGTATATGATAGTGAGTGTAGTATTTTTTACCACTACCACAACAATGATATTATATGAAGCTCACTGTACCACAATGTCTTTATATATACATCTATCATCTTTATATGTACATTTATTTATTAGACGTTATTATGTGCTACTATTTCATATATCACTAGTCGGACGGACTCTAGCTTTACGCCATTTAATTTAATAAGTCCAATCATATACAAAAGAAAGCATGTTGAACAATGTTTTCTCAATTGCTTCAGGGCTTTACCATTATCTGTTCATATTTATTAGTTGACTCTATTTATGTTTTAAGGGGATGGAATAATTCAATTCAAGATTCAAGCTGCTTGAACGATGTCTGTAAAATAGCGGAGCTTTAAAGTGCGTGTTGCGAGCGAGTGCGTCCCTTGCGAGGGGCTGCGCGCGCGGGGGAGAGGCGCGGCGCGAGAGTGGCGCGGCGGGTCCGGCGGCAGTGCAGCGAGCGGCGCGGACAGCCACCACCGCGCCATGCCTCTGCGCGTGTTCATTATCGCCACGCTTATCGCGTGCGGGGGCGCCGCGTTCCACGACCGCCTGCGCGCCAACGACCCGCGGCTCACGGCGCGTGCCTGCGACCTCAGCTCTTGCTATCCAGCCACCGGCAACCTGCTCATCGGCCGCGAGTCGCGCCTCTATGCCTCCTCCACGTGCGGCGCCCACGGCCGCGAGCGCTACTGCATCGTCTCGCACTTGGAGCCCAAGAAGTGCTTCTGGTGCGACTCTACCAACAACACGCTCCACAACCCGAATCTCAACCATCGGATACAGAATGTGATAGCCAAGTACTACCCTGGAACGCGAAACAGATCGTGGTGGCAATCCGAAAATGGCAAAGAGAATGTCACTATTCAGCTAGACATGGAAGCCGAATTTCATTTTACACATTTGATAATTCAGTTCAAGACCTTTCGACCGGCCGGCATGTTAGTGGAGAGATCGTTCGACTTTGGAAAAACTTGGCGCGTTTACCGTTACTTCGCGCATAACTGTGCGGACTTTGGTGTTCCCGAAGGAGATCCCAAATCTTTAACGGAAGTTATTTGTGAATCTCGTTACTCAAAGGTTAATCCGTCGAGTGAAGGTGAAGTTATTTTCCGAGTATTACCGCCGAACATTAACGTAAACAACCCTTATTCTGAGGAGGTGCAGAGTCTTTTACGAATGACGAATCTCAGGATTAATTTTACCAAACTTCATACTCTCGGTGACGATAAGCTAGATAACCGTGCTGAAATTCAAGAAAAATATTATTATGCAATTTATGAAATGACTGTACGTGGTTCCTGTTCCTGCTACGGCCATGCGTCTCGTTGTTTGCCGATGCCGGGCGTGGAGTCCAAGAATGACATGGTGCACGGCCGCTGCGAGTGCACGCACAACACGCGGGGACTCAACTGTGAATACTGCGAAGACTTCTACAACGACCTCCCGTGGCAGCCTGCGGTGGGCAAGAGTTCTAATATTTGTAAGCGTTGTACGTGCAATAATCATGCGACAACGTGCCACTTTGATCCCGCAGTTTATAATAAAACCGGTAAAACAAGTGGTGGTGTTTGCGACAACTGTCAACACAACACAATGGGCGTCAACTGCGAGCGCTGCAAACCCAAATTCTACAAAGATCCAAATTTAGATATACAAAGCCCTGAAATCTGCAGACCCTGCGATTGCGACCCCGAAGGCACGACTGATCAACAAATCCTTTGTGACGACGAAACGGACCCCGCTAATAACAAAACTGCCGGCCGATGTATGTGCAAAGCTAACGTTGATGGCTCGAGATGCGACCGCTGCAAGGATGGATTTTGGAAGTTTGACCCACTTAACCCGGAAGGCTGTGAATCGTGTACCTGCGATGTTTTAGGAACCATCAATGAAAGAGGGTGCGACGCGGCTACCGGAAACTGTTTCTGCAAACGGCACGTTACCGGAAGGAATTGTGATCAGTGTTTACCTGAGTTTTATGGACTCTCGGACAGTGACGACGGTTGTTTAGCGTGTGACTGTGATCTCGGAGGATCTTTAGACAGTGATTGTGATGTGATAACAGGACAATGTAAATGTCGCCCGCACGTGACCGGTCGTCGATGTGACCAACCTATACAAAACTTCTTTGTCGGTGCTCTGGATTCAAATGTTATCGAGGCCGAGTCCAGCCAATGCGATTCTCAAATTGATGATAATGCTATTCAAAGTCAATTATGTCATGTTGTGATTAGAGAAAACTTCCCAGATGGTAGGAAAGAAACATGGTCCGGTCCCGGTTTCATGAAAGTCCCTGAAAGTAGCACTTTAGTTTTTATTATAAACAACATTAAGAAAAGTATGAATTATAATGTTCTAGTTAGATATGAACCTCAAGCACCGCAAAATTGGGAAGAAGCTACAATTATACTAAAAAGACCTAACCAAATTGATTCCGATTCGCCTTGTGCTAATGTTAGGCCCGAAGATGATACTGTATACCTTCGATTACCGTCGGATTCACGTAGCGTTTTAGCCACTCCTCCTCTATGTTTAGAAAAAGACCAAGTGTATGAAATCCGCATTTATTTGGGGCGACAAGACGGAGTTTCTTCTAATTCTAGGGCATCCATATTAATAGATTCCATAGTACTGATACCTACATTCAGTGACTTGCCATTTTTAGCCAACGGTAGCGCAATGCGTGAAGAATTCGATCGGTATAATTGCGGAGATGCGTATTACTACGACTTAAACAGAGAAAATGTTCCCTATATTTGTAAAAAGTATCACGCTAGCATCGGATTTTTTATACGTAACGGGTCTCAGTCTTGTGACTGTGATCCTTCAGGATCCAAGAGTCACCAGTGTGACCCATATACTGGATATTGCCAATGCGTCGAAAATATCGTTGGAGCAAGGTGTGATCGCTGCGCTCCAGGCACATATGGGTTTAATAAATTCGGTTGCAAGCGTTGCGATTGTAATAGTATAGGATCCCTTGACAATTTCTGTGATGCAACAAGTGGACAATGTAAATGTCGAGCAAATACATATGGACGCGCCTGTGATTTATGTCAACCCGGATATTTCAATTTCCCTAACTGTCAACAATGTGATTGTAACGGACACGCAGTGGAGTGTGACGATAAAACAGGAGCCTGTAAAGAATGTAGAGATTTCACAGAGGGCCATCGTTGTGAAAGATGTATTGAAGGTTTTTACGGAGACCCGCGACTAGGCATCGATATACCATGCAGATCTTGCCCTTGCCCTGGTGTAAAAGGTGATCTTGGCAAGAGTAGTCATGCTGACCGCTGTGAACTAGACCCGGAAACAAAAGACGTCGTTTGCGATTGTAAAGAAGGTTATGCTGGATTGCTTTGCGATGTTTGTGCCGATAACTACTACGGAGATCCAGTTAAAGGCACATGTGAAAAATGTGAATGTAATGACAATACGGACATCACTAAACCAGGAAATTGTGATCCATACACAGGAAAATGTTTACGGTGTTTGCATAACACTGCAGGAGAACACTGTGAAGTTTGTAAGGAAGGATATTATGGAAATGCGTTGGAAAAAGCATGCTACCCGTGTAACTGCTCCCGACTAGGTACCAACTTTACGCAAGGTAACTGTGATGCTATCACAGGACAGTGTCCTTGTTTCAATAACGTCATGGGAATAAATTGCGATCAATGCACACCTAATCATTGGCGGATAGCATTGGGCAAGGGCTGCGATCCTTGCGAATGTGACCCAATAGGTTCTCTATCGCCTCAATGTAATGAATACATCGGCAAATGTGAATGCATACCAGGCCACGGAGGACGTCAATGTGATCAGTGTCAAGAAAACTACTGGGGAAATCCTAATATCGAATGTCATGAATGCGACTGTGATTTCGAAGGTTCATTATCTAGACAGTGCATGAGAGAAAACGGTTCTTGTATCTGTAAGTCAGGCATTGGAGGCTATAGATGTGATATGTGTGCTCGAGGATATCTTGGTGAAGCTCCTAATTGTTACACGTGTGGCGAATGTTTCAATAATTGGGATAAAATTATCGATGATCTACGCGTTCAAACTGAATATGCAATCGCAAATGCTAGTAAGATTAAGCTGGTTGGCGCTACTGGAGCTTACACAAGGGACTTTGATGAAATGACAAAAAAACTGGCTAGCGTCGAAAATTTACTACAAAGTGCTAAAGAAGGCCAATCAACCGTCAGAGAGTTGCTATCTAATGTGACGAGTCTACAAAATCTTCTGAATGACGCCGAAAAGAAAGTCAGAGATAGTAACGATAATTTGAATGCTGTTACATCAAAAATAAACCTTAGAAATGTTACATTAGATGGGCTGCGCTCAGGAATTGATAACTTAAAATCTAAAACCGTTGAACTAGGAAATAATGCCACAAAATTACAAGAAGCCAATTTAGAAGGCGCTCTTAATTTGACTCGAGAGGCTAAACAAAGGGCGTTTAAAGCTGCTGAAGACGCTGAAAACGTGCAAAATGTTATTGCAAATACAGACAGACAAATAAAAAATACTGACCGTCTCATAGAGTTACAATATGCACATTTTAATAGTACTCAAAATGAAAATGACAAAAAACTGCAGGAATTAGCAAACCAATTAGAAAATTTGGAATCTCAAATACCAAAACTTAATGAAAAAATGTGCGGTCAAGAAAGCGACAGTTGTGACATTTGTGGAGGAGCCGGTTGTGGGAAATGTGGTGGAATTTCTTGTGATCAAGGCGCAGTTACAAAAGCTGAACAAGCGTTGGACTTTGCCAACAAAACAGAACACAGGATAAAGGAGCACGAACTAAGCGCAGAAGATTTGTTCCGATCTATATCTCAAGTAAAACAAGATACAGTAGCTGTTCGCGCTCGTGCAAATGATTTCCGTCTTAAAGCACATGATTTCAAGACGTCTGCTGAAAGAGTCACAAATGAAAGTTTAGATTTAACAACAGAACTCAAGGACTTCTTGTCTAACACATCCAATACTCCGACTGATGTAAGAACTCTTGCTAATGATATTCTAAACTTATCCATTGAAATTGAACCAAAAGAAATAACAGACCTATCACAGCGCATTAATTCATCTGTATCACAACTTACCAACATTGAGAATATCATAACTGAAACCAAACCTGATTTGGAAAAGGCCAAAGCATTGAAACAAAATGCAACCTCTGTCAATAAAGCTGCCAATTTAACTCTGGAAATGGCAAATAAGGTCTTAGAGGCTTTGGACGAAGCACAAGCCGCTCAAGATGCAGCTGAGAATGCCATCGACAAAGCAAATAGCGACATCGAAGCAGCAAAAAGTGACCTAGCACCTATAGCAACAGAAACTGAACGAGCACAGAAGAAGGCTAATGAAACTAAAGATGAAGTGGAGAGACTGCGCTTACGTTTATCTGATTTACAAAAAGACATTTTGAAAATTGAGACCGATGCCGAGCAAGTGAAACAAGAGGCTAATGACGTTGTGGTTCGCGCCGAAAATGCAGAACAAAAAGCTCGTGAGCTTCGCCAAAACTTCAAGCAAACCAATATGTCACTTGCAGACAGAGCTAGTCAGACTTTGAACTCGAGAGAGCGCGCGCAGCTCTTACTAACGCGAGCCACCAGACTTGCCAGCGACACGCAAATGCAGCTGCAGCAGTTAGCCAACATGGAAACTCTCTACAACGATCACAACGAGCAACTGAACCTTCTGGAGAAGGAAATAGGCAACCTCAATACGCAGATGAATTATTACCTATCCGAAATTACGAAACGATCCGACAATTATCGATCTTGTACGACGTAAAATATTAGACTCTCCCTTCTAATGAGGCGAACATCAATTCCGAATGTTGTTCCATGTGTGCCATATTATGTACTGTTACTAAGGTGTTAGTCATATCGTCTCAAGTTATGTAGTTAGACTACACAGTGTTTTGTATTATATTGCAATATGGGCGTGTGTCTGGTTGTAAACAGTCTTTATCTTTACATTTTATCACTCTTTTGAAATCGACCACCTAGCTCTAATCCATTTCATCTATCTTTCTTGAACTTTTTGTCATTCCTGTTTATAAAAAGCTCAATAGGCTCGAAGACGAATAATGCATTTATATGATTCGAATTATTTTATTAGATTTATTCCACGTATTGATTGATGCATTTATGAAGGCAATCTTTGCCTATTTTCAGACTTAATAGAGTTGCGAAACTACGTAACATATTTCGGGGAGTTTTATTTGTTTATACGTTCGTAGTTTTGATTTTGCAATATCGTTTAGTGAGAGCTGAATGTATAAAATTATGAACTCTATTTATGAATAATCCTATGCATGTCATACTTTGTCTGTTACTATTCCAAAGAAAATTATACTAGTTTCAATGAGGTACGTCACCTTAAACTGTTAATATTTAGTTTTAAACTACGTACGTAAGAAATAAATTTAGCAATTATAACTAGCATAAAGTTTTTGTGTCTTTGATAAGTTAAAGTTTCCTAAATATTTTTTAAACGTATGTGTATTTTAATGTACAAAATTATATTGTATTCCGATTTAACCTGTTTGTCAGATCCAACATAATAATATGTATTGCGTACCTAATCTAGCTGTAAAATAATAATATCCTAATAATTGTGTGTGTAGGAATACTTCAGGTAGCGTATTTTATAAGATAATTATTGTACAAGCTATTATGAGGCACCAATACTTAATTGTTAATAAATATTTGTAATTTTACCACGAAATGAGTTTTTCATTTTCAAGCTCCCACTCTTTTAGCCAGTCCTGGGTAGGTATCATAATCTTATTTGGTATTTTATAGTTTATTATACTTAATTCCCTACACTTACACATGTCTTTTCATAAATAAATAGACACAATTAAATCATAGAAGCTGTGATCCATTTCATTTTAAGTTGGTTGGCATGCATAGAAAACTTCCTCTAAACTTTGTATATCATACATAGTTATGTGAAGCTATAACTGAGAGCTTATACTTAGCAGCTTAAAAGCTTGGATTTTTTTTACAATATATAATGACTAGTGGCGCTCCGGCGTTTTAAAAAGTAGCTTAATTAACTAAGCCTATGTGTTAATCCAGGTACTGCTCCATAACAAATTTTGTCGAAATTGGTTCATCCATTGAACGTGAAGAAGTATCAAATATACTTAACAACACTTGCACTCACACACACACAAACATGCGCCTTTATAATATTACATGGATAATATCTCATTAAATTCTATTCTAACAAAACGTGTACTTCTTATGTAAATAATACGAACATGTGATAATCTTTCAGAATCAGCTTGATAATCTTAATAAACCTTCCAGGTGGCTCTATCTAGAGCCAATTCTGTCTAACGAAGAGGGAGAGTTGGCCACGAAGTTCCGCAAGGTGGACCAGGGGTTCAGGCAGGTGGCCCGTCTCCTGGAGGCCGACCCTCGCCTCTCGGCGCTGCTGCAGTCCACGCGCCTGCAGCCCATGCTGGACTCCATATCGGAGCAGCTGCTCACTTGCCAGACTGCACTCAATCAGTATATTGACGTAAGTACGAGTAATACTACAAATGTAGTAATGTATAGCCATGCTGTCGTTTATATAGACATGAGCGCAGGTGCAAACATTATACGGACGTTTCATAAATCATTTCCAGTAGATATAGTGAGGCTAAAGATGATGATAGTGATTAAAATTTATTTCCTGTTTTGTAATTTCTATGTTTAATGGTGTACATTAGAGCAATATTCTATTCTAAAGTTATGAAGATGTAAGAAAAGTGCTAGGTATGCCCTAAACTTCAAACAAGCAACAGGGTCACACAACTCAATCTTTTTTTAGAATTACTTATAAAATGTAATATTGTATTGTGTACAGCATAAATAAATAAATCTATAGTAAAAGTCTTAAATCGCGGCGTATATCATTAGTTGATCAATTTGTGGTCAAGCGTGAGCCTGTCAAGCTAAAAAAGTTATTTTGTATTATTTTTACAAGTAGATACGTGTATCTATTCTTGGCTAGTCTAGTTCAACGCTATTAGTGCTGGTCTAGCACTTATCCATTACTAGGTAATAACCCAGTAATTGACATGATTGAATTATGTAGGCTGTCTAAGTACCTAACTCAAAATCTGTTTCATCGATCACTCGTATCTATCTTGGTGAGTGTAGTTGAATTTTTTGTTGAAATCCGTTAAGCCATTAATTAATGAATCAGTATTGTTTTCTATTTATGATTCACCAAAGAAAATATATAACAGTATAGGTATTATAGGTGTCCAGTCCATTGACAATGATAAAGTAAGCAAACTTGCCAAGACAATGATTGTGCTATCAGCGTAAATTCACTTTCATTCTCTTGGCAACGTACATACATACCTACGTATACCGTACGTATATACGTACGCGCAGTTTGAGGCAATTACTCACCCGCTAATCAGTGAAGTCAGCTCAAATAGTGTGCATCTATTCTATGGCCAAATTCTATTTTATCAGTTTCTTTTATTAATTAACAGAAGATAATAGAGTATTTTTATTAAATAAAAAATGTGTACCTAGTATGCCTTTTATTACTACTGTGTGCTACTGTTTAGATAAAATATGTACTTTAGAGAAATAAAGCTACTAAATGTACGTTTATTAAATTATCTTATTTGTAAAATAACAGGAGAAGCGGTCCACCTTCCCTCGCCTCTACTTCCTGAGTGACGACGATCTACTAGAACTGCTGGGTCAAGCGCGCGCCGGCGCCGACGGCCGCGCGGCTGTCATGCAGACCCACCTCAAGAAGCTGTTCCCGGGAGCCACCGGGGTCAACCTTGGACCCGGAGACATGTCCATCACAGCCCTGCGCAGTCACTACGGAGAGACTCTGCAGCTGGACCACCCGGTGGACATAGACTGTCCGGTTGAGGTAATTGTATCTATGCTCGTAAATAAGTCTAGTCTGTTGTTGGAAGCCGGTTAAGGAGCAGTCGCAGCGGAAGAACACTATATGTAAAATGTACATATACATCTCCAGAGTTTCATGTATCTATGCTGACACACAAGAAACTGTTGAATGAGTATCTGTTTTTATTTACCCCTTCAACAACAATCTCGCAAATGAATGGTAACCGACATTTACTTTGCAAAGCCAGTATTCTACAGAACATCTGTGATATCTAAACATTATGAACCTATTATAAGAAGACAATAGCATTTGCATACGATTATATTAAACACATAAGTAGATTCACTGAAGTTCAGTCATAAGGACGTATTTTTTAATGCTAATAAGATTTAGCTGATGACTTGGTAAATGAAACTTCTATTAATACATACCTACAACTCGTATGCTAGGAACTATTTGTATGTCAGCTAATTTCTAAGTGACCTTTAAACAAAGTTGATTGTACTCTATTACAGGTGTGGCTAAAGAACCTTGAAGCGGAAATGCGTTCCTCGCTAAAGAACATAACACTCAAATGTGTGCTAACAAACTCGTTGCAAAATCAGGACCCGTTCTCTTTACCAACTCAGATCCTGTGTCTAGCACAAAATATTCGTTTTACGGAACAAGCAGAAAAGGCAATAACATCCAGGGAGCTCCATAAATTAAAAGCAAGCGTTGAAAAAGAGAACTCGTATTATGCTTCGGCGGATTTGGAGGACGAAAGCGAGCGCCACAAAAGACAGGCTCTCATATTACAATGCGCTCATTATATGTCTGTCATACGGAGTTTGATAGACAATAACGTGACTTCCACGGGGGACTGGCTCTGGCAGAAACAGCTAAGGTAGGCTCTACCGCTGGTTTTATCACTTAGCGTAGCGAAGGCTTGCAAGCTGCTCTGACTGATGGCTATATTTCAAATTTGTGTTTATGATAGTTATTTCCTATTTACATAAATTTGATAAAGTGACCGTCGCATTTTTTATAAATTCTAAGCAAATTTCATTAGCTTTTGGTTATTTAAAATACAGTCCGAAGATGTTTTGTGACTTGCTCGTATATGTGCCTACTTCATGTATATACACATGAAGTAGGTAGACAAAATATCTGAACAGTTATTTTTATGATTAGTGATCCTAAAGATTATATTTATTTCACATTGTGTTGAGATAAAAAGTGGCTTCAATTACATTATTTGTAGAGCCCTATACCACAGAAATCTAAATAAATAGTGTTCATTTAGATTTCTGTGACTACCACCATTTTAAAAAAATACGATAAATCACTGTCTTCGTTGCGAAGCGAAAAAAGAAACAAACAGAGCAATAAACACAGTTTAGCGTTTTATCATAATGGTATATGTATTGTAGGTTCTACCTGTCAGCCAACAAGGAGGTGGTGGCCAGGATGGGTCTGGCTCAGGTTTCCTACTCGTACGAGTACCTCGGCCTCAACACGGGACAGTTCGTGCGCACGGAATTAGCTGACGACTGCTTTCTTATACTTACACAGGTAGGTACTAACAAATATGTAAAGTATTGGTTCACGACATAGTTTTTTAATTTTAACAATTAATATTTGGAACAATATATGGAAATGCAAACAATGGCTTAAATTTATTTTTAACAACAAAGTTATGGCCTTCGATTATTTTAGTCTTACCCTTAACTTTTTACTTCAACAGTGATTAGTTGAACACCATTAAAAAAATAAGTTGAAATGGCACACATTTCATTTACTTTTGAACACTCTTTACATAGACATTGGATAAAAAAGGTCTTTTTTATCCAATGTCTATGACTCTTTAATAAGATTCATAAGTTGGGAGATAAATAAATATACTTACCAACAATATATTTAGGTATCATACCTCTGAACTACACAAATTAGTCAGATTAAGATGATCCATGAACTTTCGTTAAGATTCATAAGTTGGGAGATAAATAAATATACTTACCAACAATATATTTAGGTATCATACCTCTGAACTACACAAATTAGTCAGATTAAGATGATCCATGAACTTTCGTTCTTATGATAACACAAATAAATATATCATAATAACTTACTCGTATGTACCCATTTTCTACGTGATATGTTCCTAAACGCATGTAGAGTTTTGCTTGTTCATTCAAACTTATACAAATAAAAAAAATATGCAATGAGAACTCATAACATCTTATTTAAATTTCAGTCGCAACTAATTGCAGCGATGAGCTAATTTGTCTAGCAGATGTGCGTGCACTAATAAAAAAAGCTAACGTCATCCTCATTTATTTCAAAGTAACGCTTACTTAGTCATTGGCATTCAAATGTTACAAACAACTTCTGACTTTGTTCAAAGTTAAATTGTAAAATGTTTTGGATAAATCTTGAGGAACATTTTACGACAGCTGTGGACCATATGCAACGGTTCTGGTGTCGAAAATGTTAAGTGAAGTTATTTTAACATTTTAAACTCTATGTTGTAGAAATTAAGTTTTACATTTGACTGAGATTATATAACAGTAAGATTAGATGCTAGGTAATAAAACTAGTCGGTTTAAAATAGAGAAGGATGCTTATCAGGATATTTTTATAACATCTAGCAGGACAAATAAACAGCATTTAAGATTATAAAGATTTTTTTTATATGCATAATTTTAATCTGAAAACTGACCATGATAATTATGATGAGTTGTGAAATGGCCAAAATTATCCCTGTACAAGACGTACCTACATCTCTTTCTGCCAATTTTTAGAACGCCATTTGGGGGCGCTTCTTTTTGTATTTTATCCCCTATATATGTTTTCACTTAATTTGGGGCTGGGGAGGACACGTGGTTAAGAGAACTAATAACAGATGGATTAAGCAGTTACAGAGTGGTGGCTTAGATCTGGTAGACGAGGAGTGGGTCGTCCGGTCGCGAGATGGGTCGACGACATCGTCAAAGTCGAGGGTGCGACCTGGATGATGTCTGCACATGATCGACGCAGATGACAAATACAAAGGGAGGCCTATACCCAGTAAGACAGTGGCCAGTGGGAGACAGTGGCTGTAGATGATAATGATGACGATATATTTTTACATGTAACAAATAATTTATCTACAAGTTTACCTCTTTATTTTTCAGTCGTTGCATCTCGGCATGGTGGGTAATCCTTTCGGTCCGGCCGGCACTGGCAAAACAGAGTCTGTTAAAGCTCTGGGTGGCTTGGTGGGACGACTAGTGCTCATATTCAACTGCGATGAGGTACACAATACATGTAGTAATCTTAAAAATATAATAAGAAATAAATTTGTTTATTAAGCAAAAACTTATGGTTACGTACCTTTTTTTGAGATACCTTGTGCCTTTCAGTAGTATTTTGTACGTAGGGGGAACGCTGAAACCCTGCGCTAAGTTTCAATAAGGGCTTGTGATGCAGAAACAGGAACAAAGATTTTATTATGATGTAGTACTTAGTAGTAACGGCTATGGTGTAATTAACTGTTGAATACAACTTGGTTCTGTATTCAAATACCTGGTGACGGTAAATAAAATTAAATATGAAGCTTGAAACCATCAGACTGTTAATCAAGTCAAATATTATTTTTGTCTATGCTGATTAACTAAATTTGTCAATCATATGAAGTAGGTAGTTTTTGTGTTAGTGGACAACTAGTAATAGATAAGCATAATAGATAACTAATGTTGGCTAAAATATGGGAGAATAATGATTTAATTTTGATGTTTATGTTTGAACATATAAATACGATTGATAAACTTAACTGGAAATTGAAATTGGCGAACATAATCACGACCGGCAGGATTCAAACTTGCTTTAACCTGATTACTCGTTAGAACGCCTAATACTTTCGGCCACGTTCGACTGACTGCCAGGCGCGAAAATCCACACCCATTTCAAGCTTTTCGGACAATCCACATTCCCAAAAAACTGTCTTTAAAAAAACATTATCAGTTCAACGTCACATAATGCCAGGTGCACTGTACATCACAATTCAATGTTATTAATAAGTACGTGTATCGATCTTTAATCCATATTGTGTACCCCAGGCAATGGACTCTGAATGTTTCGGCCGCCTGCTCACGGGGCTGGCGCTGTGCGGCGCGTGGGGCTGCTTCGACGAGTTCAACCGCCTGTCGGGCGCCACCCTCGCGGCGGCGGCCCTGCAGCTGCACTCGCTGCTCGCTGCCACGCTGGCGGCGGAGGGCGCCACTGCCGCTCTTAATGGGAAACAGGTACCTAGATTTGGAACATTTAAAGCATCGACTTATGTACCTAATTGATAATAGTACAAAAATTGGCAGGCTAGAGTGTCTCTTAATATTTTTTAAATACCTACAGTTTTTAGTTGCGCATCACAAAGAAATGCGAATTTCATTAATTTTGTCATCGTAACAATCGTTAATTTTAATTTCTGTCGCGTTTATTCTCAAAAATGTTACATAGACTATGAAATATGAATATTCTGTGTTTGGTACTCTCAAATACTCAAACGGCTAAATATATTTATCTATCGGATTGGAATGTAATATAAATAATGATGACTTAATCCCTGTGTTTTTTTATCCATAGCGAAGAATTTGTAATCGTTTCTTTGTCGTACACTTATGCATACATATCGCTCTGGATATTTTCTGGTGCTACGGCTAGCTATTGCCATTCAGCGCGGAAACGCAGCGAGCTGGATAAGCTTGAACGATTAAGGGCGGGTTATTTAGTTAATTTGACATTTAGGTTTGTTTTATTTGACATATATGATAAATACAGTATAATGTTTGACATGCCTTTGTTTCCACAGATAGCAGTATCACCGTGGTGCGGTGTGGCTGCCACTATGAACCCGGCGGGTCGCGGGTACGGCGGGCGGCGCGCGCTGCCGGCCGCGCTGGAGCGGGTGCTGCGCCCCGTGGCCATGCTGGCGCCCCGCCCGGACACGCTGGCGCACCACCTGCTGGCGGCCAGCGGGGTGCCGCACCACGCCCAGCTGGCTGCGGACCTGTACAACGTGTTCACTATGGCTGGGTAATTTGTATAAGCAGGTCATAGAAATTGTAGCCATATATAGAACTAAAACTGTGTTAGAATGTGTGTTACGCCCAGACCAGACACGCTGGCACACCATCTGCTGGCAGCCTACTCAGCATATTAAGCTGGCTGCAGATTTGTACGTTTTTACAATGGCTGGGTAAGTAGGTATGCTATAGCAAAGTCACACTACTATCTAAACATCGAAGTGTCGCTACGGATTGCACAGCATAATTCTTCTTAATTTGTATCTATAATTGTAAACCGCAACCAACGTTCCGCAAGGATAACATGTCCAATTGTCCAAACTCACTATAGACTCGACAAATCGGTACTGTTTTACAATATTAGTGTATTAATTGTACCAGTGCCCTAATAACGGACGAGCGCCACTACGACTGGGGCCTGCGTGCTCTGAAGGCGAGTGTGTGCAGCGCCGCGGCAGCACTCTGCTACACTGGTGGTGCTGGTAGTGCTGGCTCGGACACAGCGCTCGGCCAGCAACGAGCCGCGCTGCGCTCGCTGCTGGCTCGGGATAACATGTCTAAACTTACCAAGGATTCGGCCGTCAGGTAAGTATCGCCTATCTACTTACATTTGGTTAGTCTTTAGCATTGTTTTTCACCAATGGTTGTCGTACTCTCTGAATCTTGGTACAATGTTTGTTTTTAACTGACCATTAGATATGATATACAAGGTTATGATAGTATAGGGGACCCGAGAATTACCCACATCATCTTTGTTATTTTTAAGTTGCATTTTACTTTTAAATAAAAATACAGACACACATTATTTGCTTCTTGCGGTAATTTCCAGGAACCTTTATTATTACCTACATTATTTATTATTCACCTTATAATTCCCTTCCAGATTCGAAAACATACTCTCGTTGGTATTTGCCGATGTTCCTGTGGAAGGGTCTGTATCAGATCCTATCAAAAAAGCTATTGAAACTTCTGTCGAAAACTTGAAACTAGCACACAATGACACACAGGTACGTACATATTTATTTAGCACTACTTAATAAATAAATAATAGTATGTATTGAATGTGTAAGAGAGATCATCATACGAATTGAGAATTTAATTGGGAAATATCGCGCTTCTGATTTCATTCCTTTACTTACACCATTGGCTTGGACCTTTATAATGTGTTCAAATATTGTTTTGTAGTAATTGACAGAAAGAAAGTGGTCAAATCAAGTAAATATTCAAAAATGTGATGTTTATTCTTAGGTAAAAAAGTGTGGAGAGTTTTACGAGCAGCTACAGCAGAGGATGGGAGTGGTTATAGTGGGACCGCCCGGCTCCGGGAAAACTACCATTCGACGGATGCTCAAAAATGTAAGTGATTCCTTTACCATTAATATTAAGGCTGTTGAAACTAATATTGAAGTGAATTTTATTCATTTGTCCCATAATCACGGTTAACCGGTCAAACAAAATTAAAAGAAATTTAGGTAATAGGTTATGTGCAAACCTGTTTTAGTTAAATAATGTCTGACTCATATTCTGTTTAAAGATATGTGGGTAATGTATATATTCCAGGCCCTCACCCACCAAGGCAAGAACATAGTGGAGTATACAATCTGCCCGAAGGCGATGAGTCGAGACTGGTTGCTGGGCAACATCGAGCACGACACGCGCCAGTGGACTGACGGGGTCATCTCCGCTACTGCCCTGGAGGTCTCTAATCAACCCCCAGGTGAGTGTGTGTTGTGTGTACTTTAGATACAGATCGTGCAAACGGCTAAACCAATTTGGATGAGATTTGGTAGAAATTAAATTATTGTACATGTTAATTCAAGATTTAGCAGGCTACATTATATCCCGGATTATTACGAGTATCGCCGCAAGGCTTGGCTAGTAAGTAGGTACTACATATTAGCAAAACCAACATTATTATTTGTTTTCCAAAATAATTTGATAGAACAGAAAGACCAAATAAAACCAAATTCCTTATTCACAACTTGATTCTTTATTCCCCTTAGACGTGTGGTCGTGGGTGGTGTGTGACGGCGACATAGACCCGGAGTGGGTGGAGGCGCTCAACTCCGTGCTGGACGACAACCGCCTGCTGTCGCTGCCCTCCGGCTGGCGCGTGCAGTTCGGGAACAACGTCAACTTCGTGTTCGAGACGCACAGCCTGGAGCACGCCTCGCCTGCCACCGTCTCCAGGATGGGAGTCATCTTGCTCAGGCAAGTTATACAATTACACAAATACAAATTTCGTTTACTTGACGTAAATATTGTACAATAACGTGTGAATTCATTAACGTGTAAACCTCTTGGCAGCAGTGCTAGCCTGTGTTACGAGGCCAGTCATCACCCAATATAATACTACTACTGTTTGATAGATTGATTCAGACAAATAAGGTATAAATCGTCACTTTAAAACACAAAAGGCTTTTTCACAAAAATACACCTTAGCAAAAAAATCTGGATTTGAAATATGTATCTATACATACGTAGTGTTCGATTTGTTCATGATTTAGGTCCGCTTTCACAATGACTCTTAAATGCATTTTAGCTCCAAAATTGATAAAGTGATAGAGTCGTATCAGCTGATCCTAGTATAGAAAATAGATATAATTCCAAAGTTAGTATAGTAATCTAAAATAAATACAATTTTCCAGTGATGACTCAAGCAGCAGCCTAGACCTGCTCTCCAACTGGATCCAGCGCTCGGACATAGAGCAGGAGGCGGCGCGCGCCGCGCTGCCTGCCCTGCAGCAAGCTGCTGACAAGTGTGTGCAGTGGCTGCGAGCTCACAAGGCCGACCTGCTTCTCAAAATACACAGTATTGCCATTGTAAGTGATATACACGTATCGTTTTATGTAAGGTTTAATAATTATAGAGAAAAAGAGCGAAAAATAAAAAACATATCTACGAAGTACCTGTAACATGAAAAAACGCCTATAACGTGTTACACCGTAGGCTGCAGCAATGCTTAACATCAGGCAGGCTGTAGTCAAACTAAAACTTATCCCACGTAAAAAAAAACTTCATAAAAAGCAATAACTGGTAGGTAACTAATAATTCAAACCCTTAAAGACTTTTGCGAATTTCCAAAAGTCATAAAACAAAAGTGTTTGCTTACTTGATGTACTTACGCTTTAAAAAAAGTATATATACGTATGTAAGTTAGCAGTAGTTTTAGTTTAGTATACATTAAAAATGTTAGACGATAGCAGTAGGTACATTAAACGAGAAACATAAAAGAATCATTTCATTGCGTCCTTATCGGCAAGAAGCCGCTAATCTCGACCTCCACTGACCTGAGCCGAAACTATTCTACCTCTTGTTCACAATACTTGTACTATTTCACTGATATAACAGTGGGTACATCCGTTTACAATGATAAGATACTGTATGAATAAAGTTAAGTTACTTGTATACTTTTACTTATACATATTTATTAAAAAAACAATGAAAATAATTATGTTAATGCGTTGGAAAAAACGAAAACTTTTGGTTCGAAGTTACCTACTTCGATATGCTTTTTTATCTGGAGATAAAAAAGATAAAAATCTGGTTATTTTTCTTCCTATTATTTTATCACGATCGTATAAGGTTTCCTGGAGCTTTAGGTACCTAATTAAATAAATACGTAAAAATTACAATGTAATCGAATCAAAGCATCTAAATTTCACGCACTTTTACGTACGAGTATAATATTAATCTGAAATTTTACGAGTCTTACGGTGGAACAGACAAACGCTTTTTTGTTTTTAACTACTAATAAATTTTCCAGGTGAAACAAATACTAGTTCAGTTCGAGTATCTGATACAGAGCCTGGCTGGCAACGCAGAGCGCACGAGCCCTGAAGAAATCGTATACCTTGCTATAGAGACATCTGTTATGGGTGTCTTGAAGGACAGCGCCGCGGATGCTCTGCATCATGAGGTGCGCCCAGAAACTTTATGTTGATACCTAACTTAACAATTTATTACACGATATTTACATTTTATGTTGAACTAGTGGACGCCCGCGGTTTCGTTCGCATTATTAAGAGATAAAAAGTAGCCTATGATACTTCTTAGACCTCATAATACCTACCTACATACCAAAAATACATCTTGCAAATAAATGAATCTTTATCTTAAAAAATATGATGATCCGTTCAGCCGTTTATGCGTGATGAGCGTTTAAATAAACAGAGAAACAGACAAAAACTGCTGAAACGTGTTTTGTTATGTATTTAAAGTATACCCAAACAATTTTTTTCTAACGTTTTCTATGTACAGATTTTTTACCCTCTTCAGCTTTATTGTATGTATAGATATTTCATAGGTATCTATTTACTGTGATTGTTAATTCCGATTTCACGGTGCGACGAAGCGACGGATTATCGTGATTTCTAGTACGGTGTTAGTTTATGGTTCTGATACTAGGATACTCTTTATTCCGAAATAATGCGAGCGTAGCAGCGAGTATACACTAGTTCTATATCAATCCAACAATAATAAGCGACCGAATCGAACCTCCATATCTTTTAAAGGCTGTTAAATAAATACAATAACCTCGTCTACCATTTTACTTGTACCCTGATTCGTGCCAGATTGGTTACCTGAAAGAGATCGCTTTGAGCGATAAGGTCGCCAATTAGGACACTAATTTTAAGTTTATTGTTTCATTGTGTTTTTTTTCCTGTTGGCCTGTATTATTGTAGATACAATAATTTATTCCAGCTGTCCCCCCTCCTCGGGCTGCCCCCGCCCCGGCCCGAGCGCTTCCACGACTGGGTGTCGGACACACTGTTCCTGTCTCCCAGACTGTGCGCGGTGGAGCCCGTGCTGGCAGCCTGCCTCGCCTCCAGCACCGGACACCTGTTGCTGGTTGGACCGGACGCGTGTGCTAAGAAGTATGTTCCTTTATGAAAGTATGTCTATTGATCTGTTTGTCCCGTTACACCGTCGAAAGTGACATGTTACTTTTACCTTTTTTTAACACGAAATAGGCTTATATTTAGCTATAGCCTGCCTGATGTTAAGCACCACTATAGTCTAAGATGTAGCACGCTTGCCTAGAAGAAACCTATTTATTCTAGATTTGAAGACCCCTGGGTTATAATTACGTTGACGCAACAAGAATGAAGCCGCGGACATCCACTTCTTTTTTTTATAATAGGTAACTTCTTCTCAAGGTATGGTTAAATTTTCAGACCACTTTCTCCGTCCACTTAGAATCTATAGGATTTGTGTTTATCAATTAAACTTTAAATCATTATAAAAAAAAACTATAGTAGGTACAAAAAACTAAATCAACTTGTCTGTTTTTTCCACAGCTTACTAGCAGAGCACGTAATCAAAGAATCCAATTCGACATTGATCATAATAGACTGCACGCCTATTCTGGAACCTTCGGATATAATTGCTGAATTGAAGCGGGTATGTACCTACACTATTCTATATCCCATTTATTTAAACATGCTGATAATGAAGCTGGATTTACAAAACTCTCAAATTTTGTTACATTTGCTACTTTTGATTTTAAAGATTTACTTATTGTGTTTTTTAACTTTACTTTTAAGATGCCATTTAAATGATTCTGAGACAATACAGACAATACATCGAAGCAGATGGCACATGCAAAGGGAGGCCTATACCCATCAGTGGGATCCTAAGGGCTATGGATGATGATGATGATGATGAGACAATACGTGAGATCTATCTAAATATGATAAATACTTATACTATGCTCGTACATTCGTTTTCCCTCTTCAGAACAACGTAGTCCGCTCGGGCGCACAGAGCGGTGGCGGCACCAGCGCCCGAGTCACATTACTGGTGCGCTCGTTGCACCGCGCACATGTGGACGCGTGGGGATCTAGTGCGGTGCACTCCTTCTTGTTACAGGTACGTAGTTACTGATTTACATTTCTTATGTCAGAAATTCTGTGCCATAAAACACACTGACCAATCGCAAAAAAATCGTAATTGTTAGACGTATTCTAACAGCCCAAGTGTGCCTTCGCCCGCTTAGTGCGAAGAGCTTGGAAATGGATGTCGATTATTTGCGCTTCGCAGTCAGTCGACCGAGGCCGAAAGGTGTTAGGCGTTCTGACGTGTAATCGGGAATACTCGGGTTCGAATCCTGCTGGTCGTGGTTATTTTCGCTCGTTTCCGTAACGTTTCGTATAGGTTTATCTACTTATGTATTGGTTATGTAGAAGTCGCCCTAGAAAGACATGGGTAAATTGTGTGAATGAGGATATATAGGTATGTGTGCGATAACAGTCAATGCGGATATGACGAGTTACAGAATGAAATGGAAGAGAGGAACATGCAGTGTCGACCCCACATAGTGGGATAAGGTAAAGGGAAAGAAGACATTCCATTTTGGGCGCTTCCGAGGGTCGGATGACACGTTAAATTGTAGGTCCCGGCTGTTGTCTAGTACGGCAGTCGTTAAGCCATGTCAGACGCCCTCAGGGTGGCTTGATTAACTCTCGACACCAAAGTTGGCCACTCTCATTCGATAAGAAGAAGACTTATGTACCTATTATATTTAATTTAATCTAATTCAATTTTGTAAAAGTAAATTTTCAAATGTATACTTTCCAAAGATAAGACCCCGGAAGGAGCTAATCACCGTAACACAGACGCACCGGCGTCCAGTACGGTGCTTTAGAAATATATTGTATGTGTATCTACTTTTTATATGACAATAAATAATTTTGAATTTTGGTTGTGTTCCAGTTAATAGAGTACAACGGGTTCTGGTCCCGCGGCGGCGAGGCGGAGGGCGGCGCCAGTGTCGCGTGGAGCTCCGTGACCAGAGTGCGGCTCGTGGCCACGGCGCACTCCGCCAACATGGCGCCCCGTCTCGCGGCCAGCCTGGCTGTTTGTATAGTGCAGTAAGTTACTAATCTTATTATATTTCTAACAATACCTTTAGAAAGGACTGGATATTTTAATTTCTTTACGACAAATCTTCCTAGGTAAGTTACTACAAATCATGTTATATTTCTAATGATAACTTTAAAAAGGTCTGGATATTTTCAAAACGACAATTGCAGTATACCTGTTGTACCGCTGGAGTCGCGTCTAGAGTGAGGCCTAAAATGTCAGATGTTATAATACGATAGTTTTTCTTGCACACAGCACCTGTGGGGGTTCAATTTAAGCAACAAAAATATAAAACCAAACACACACCAACATTCACTTGTTGTCAAACTTGTCTTTGTCAAGTGTTTGTTTATTGTATGTTTGAAATTAAAATCATCTTTGACTTTACAAAGCTCACGACGTAATTTTATTGTTCAGGGAAGCAGATGACGACGAATCATTAGAGCTAGTGAAATGCTGGCTACAACAGAACGCCGATAAAAATATGCAAGCGAAGGACATTATCGTACTGGCTGGCACTATTTTAACTATGTTCAAAGAGGTACGTCATTTTTCAGGTTTTCGCTACACTAGCGCCTCTAGCGGATAATTTGTGCCCCCTTGAGTGCGTTTATTATTTAGCACATGATATCGTGGTACAACATAACATCGTGGTAACACTTACGAGTAGAATGCGAGTAGATATATTAACATATAACATAATATACAAACAAAAGGGTGTTTATAGGGTCATCATGACTCTTGTAGTGGGTTACTTTTTCCCGAATTGAAGCCGGCATCCATTTATTAACATGTTTTAATATACTTGTTGGTTTCCAGGTAACAGAGACATTCCACTCCCGGCCACAATATAACTGGAACGCGTCTCACTTGAGGCGGTGGTGTGAGAACGTCAAGTGGTACTCGCCTACCACTATGGAGCAACTTGATATGGTAGGTTTGCAGTACGTGTTATAAATAAAAAACTTTTTTATCTCTGTATATGCAGCATAAATACTATAACTGTTGGCATACCTTAGTATGAAACTGTAAGGTTGTTTAATCTTGCAACATACTCTCTTGAGTCCTATTTCCTTATCACTGAGGGTCGTGACTCCCCCTTAGAATTAATTCGTTAGATGTGCTTGGGCAGATGCATCGTGGTGGGCGCCTAGGAAGTCCACGAAAGACACAATATCCTTGGATCATATATTGATTGCAACATATTAAAAGATAAAGATAAGATAAATTTATTGTAAACAAACAGTATGTTACATATTACACAAACCAAGAATAAAGATAATTCTGTGACAAATTGTACATTGAATTTGCTTGCAATTTATATCGTGTGATTAATTTTATTATTACTTCTTTGTAATGTTATAGGCAATCACAGCGGAAGCAAACGCAATATTCAGAGACAGGCTGGTAACAGAGGAGGAGAAATCAACATTTACGTCCATAACAAGAAAGTATTTCAAAGCAACAAATGAATTATATTTTGCGAGTAAATTGCGTGGAGATGGCGTTTTTATGGAACCCGTAGACTATGGATTGTGGCATCAGAATACTGAGAAACTTATAAACCAGTGTCGTAAGTCGATAATTGTAATATCTTCATCATAATCTACAGCTGCTTTTAACCCACTGCTGGGTATATATCTATTACCTATATACCTCTCTTCTGAACTACTAATATGCTTCGGCTTTGATTTTATGTCAGTATCTTAATTGGGCCTGATAAGGTTTTATTTCCATTCATCAGTTAAGATTAACATCTCTTTATTTTTATCAGGTCTGAACGAAAGTTTGAACGAGTTGTATTTTTTTTATATATGTGTGTGTATTTATTCAGTTTCAGAATACGATTACAACATATTCGGTGATTCCGGCGCTGAAATCTGTTCAGAATTAGTTGTTCTGTGTGACGCGATGACGCGAGCTGTAAGTTAAATAAAATAAATAAATATTTCAGGACATATCATACAGCGCTATCTAGCCCCATACTAAGCTTACGCTTGTATCATGGGTACTAGATAACGGAGAGTCACTCAGGTATATAATTTCCGGTTGTTCTCATCTAGCTAACGGCGAGTATTTGCACAGGCATAACCAAGTAGCCAGGATCATCCACCAGCAACTTGCTCTTCGATATGGCCTTGTTGAGGCTCAGATACCGTACTACCAGTATGTACCAGAGCCAGTTCTCGAAAATGGTCGTGCATTGCTCTACTGGGACCGAACCATTAATTATTAGTTAGTTAGTTATTCAATAATAATCATGCCAATCGTTATAACGAAGTCCTAATGATTCGTAAAACCCCTGACACTTAAAGATAGACACATTTAGAAGCATGTACGTGGTTTTTGATCTTACTATATTATTTTTCCAAGAACTTTAAATTATTTTGATGAATAAATAACTATTTTGGGACATTCTATCTTGCCCCATACTAAGAAGACGTTTGTGCTATAGGTACTAGATAAAGGATACAATACAAGAAGTTATTATATTCTTTATCTTACTTTTACTTTATTTAGATGCTTTTGCGCTGGTCACCAGCCCCATTGTTACATAGTATCACCGTCCATGTTGCAGTGTACCGGAGGTGTATCAGTGTGTATAGGCTGCGCGGGCGTGGGTCGGCGCGCCGCCGCGCTCATCACGACGGCCGCTGTGTCCGCCTCCACGCTCTTTGTGCACCACCCCAACCAGTTTCACAATATATTGAAGAATGTAAGTATATAGGTATGTGTATGTAATGTAAGTATATAATGCGAGTGTGGCTTAGCGGTTCTAGTGTCTGCTTTTCATCCAGACGAACCCTGGTTCGAATCCGGCCCTACACCATTGACTTGTATTTTCAAAGTTAGGTAAGTGTGGATTTGCACTCGTTTAGCGGTGAAGGATAACATCGTGAGAAAACCGACATGTTTGAAGACCACAAATTCCGAGGACATGTGTCTTCCGTGGAGGGACCTGGGCGCCCACCACGATGTATCTGCCCAAGAAAACTCCCATAACAAATTTATTCTGCGGGGGCGTCACGACCCTCAGTCATGAGGAAATACGACTCCAAGAGAGAAGTATATGTACATATTCAAGTATATAAGTTCTAATCTATTGCCATGCTAAAATGTATCCAAATCGGCTTAACAGTTTAAACGTAATGAACGACCAATCATACTACTACCATTATGAGTTTGAATCTAACTCGGCACTTGACATACAAGAATCAGAGTATCACACTGCACCAACTGCTACTGCTGCAATTTACTGGAATAGGTAATTATACCTATAATTAGGTAGCTTATAATCATCGGCCTCGACATTTGCTATTTGACATTATATAAAACATACACACTCACAAACTTTTATGCGGCTTTTTTTACTTTTATCCAGGCGGTTTCGAGCGCAGTGCAAGGCTCGCGCACCGTAGTGGTAGTGTGCGAGTGTGCGGCGCGCGGAGAGGAGCTCGCGCAGGTGGAAGCGCTGCGTCGCGCCGCGCACCCGCACGCACTGCCCGCGCCGCTGCGGACCAATCAGCACTCGCAGCAGGATCTTGACAGTATGTAGTACATGCATTGATTTATGTCTTCAAAGCAGGTGCTAAGTTAAAACTGAAATTATAGACAAACGAGCGCTTACTGCGCTCTTACTGACCTACGGTGCAGAACTAAAAGCCTTATTTTACTTATAGACTAACATACATTCATATAGAATAAAAAGTAGCAATAAAAAACATACTACTTCATAGAACCAAAAGTGTGTTTATGCTAATAGTTTTTTATTAAAAAAATAATAATAATAGACAGGCAGATTTGCCATCATTTGGGTTCTCTAACATCGTCATGACATAAAATAGTCGCTTACGTAGCTCAAATTTGATGTTCCTTAATTAATCTTTATAACCTAGCTACCATCTAACTTAACAAAATACATTCTTTTTGTTAACCATCAACATTTGCAGATATAAAGACGAACCTAGCTATAGTAATCTGTTTGGACGAGCGTCAGGAAAACCTGTCAGATTTGTTGGACAAGTTCCCAATGCTATACAACGACGCTCACTTGCTGTGGCTCAGTAAATGGTCCTTCGATACTTTGAAGGATATGCCAGCCTTAGTTATACAGAGGTAGACGTGGGATTCTAGTATACGTTAGTTGCACAGAGTTGTTGTTTTCTGCACTGATTGTTGCTTACATTCAGGTATATTAGGCAGCACAGTAGAACACACATTTAATAGTAGTTTATGCAACTGTCATATAATGAAGGGTATTAAAACACGAGTGTGAGTTTATGAAACGAGCGCAGCGAGTTTCATAATAGTAACGAGTGTTTTAATACCCGTGTTATATGCAGTTGCATACACTACTTTATCTTCACTAATGCAATTAATCAAACAACAAGCCATTTTTAACTTTTAATTTATTAAATTAAATTCACGCGTACGTGTATTGTCACAGTGATTTTGCCGCCATTAAAATCTAACCAATGAGAGCGCAGCTGCGCGCATCAATAAAACGCGACCAACTTGATTGGCCCTGCAATCAGGTTGGTCGCGTTTTATTGATGTTATAATGAGATATTACGATATCGATGTGGATATTATACCATCATGTGAAATTGCTCAAATTGAGTATTTTGTTGTCTGCGCTATAACAGTAGTAATTATAAGTCAAGTATTGGAAACATAAGTAGAATGTTACAACATTAGTGTAGATAAACACTTTTTTAACACTGTAAAAGAATCACACGCAGTATAAGTGATACAATCCTAGTTCAAGATATATAGGAATAATTTATATGCTTATAGGAATGCTTAATTTCATTAGTATTGTAATTTGTTATCTCAATTCAATTAGTTATATCACGCACGTTTAAAATTTGTACAATATTGTACATCTCACATTCAGCAGTCATTTTTACTCCCGTTATGTTGATCCTTACTTATACAGAACTATGTTGCAGGATGGCGAAAGAAAACATGAGCGAAATGCCTAAAGAGGAACTGAATAAAATTCCCACAGACGGTTTTGTTAAAATACATAATAGTTTGGACTCAGATGCAATGAAGTCGCCGTGTCGATACGTGCAATTCATAAAGTCTTATTACAACATCGTTGTCAAGAAGAAATCTGCACTTTTACAACGACAAACAACGCTGTCGGTAAGTCTCATTTGAATAAAATTAGTGGCATATCATTATTTTGTACATTTACTGATTGATTGGTAAGCTTTTAAATTGTACATATTTTGAAATTGGTCTCGTACTAACCGATAGCAAAATAAAAGTTAATTTATGATGTTTAACTTTTATAGAGTCCGATATTTTATTAAAAAAAATTTGCTACTTACTTTTAATTGCTTCACAAAACTTTATGTATCACCAAAAAAAAATCTCTAGCCACTATTTCTTTATTCGAAGGCCGGCGTAGAAGCCCTGCGCCGCGCTCGCTCCGAAGTGGCCACGCTCCAATCAGAGGCAGCTGAACAGGAGACCCTCCTCTCCGAGAAGCAAGCGAAGGCAAACAGCGCGCTCGACCAGATATCGGCCACCGTACGAGCCACCACCGACAAGAAGGAAGAGATGCACGCCTTGAAGAAGAATATCGAGCTCGAGAATGAGAAGCTCCAAGTGCAGTAAGTGTTATTCAGCAACGTGTATCTAGACCATATCTGTAATTTGCCACTGTAACTTGTATATACGTACATATAACTTAAATATCCAAGGTAAATTCTTCAATTTGAAAGTTTCTGACCTATTCAGAGGCAACGTTTCGACAGTTTATATAGAGTTTACATTTGAAACATAGGCATTTAAATGTTGTATCAACTTTGCATTTGCAAGTTTTGCAACATTAGAAAATTTACATGGACGCAATCTGCCACTTGTAAATTACAGAATGTGACAATTGCAATGTTACCATTACTTTGCACGTGTAAATTTGGAATGGTTGCAATCGAAACATTACAGTAACATAAAAAAAGACCTGAAAATGAAACGTTGCAATGTAAAACTTATATGAAGCTAACCCAAAAACATGTCTGCAAAACTAAAATGTAACATTGCTGGTATCAGTAGTAAGCTTACAAACGCAACTTTGCTAAACTCATGTTATGACAACGTTCCACAGGTAAAGTACTGAAAGTAACAATTGATGTCTTGTCATAACATTACATATGTAAAGTATGGTAGGTTGCAATCGTAACATTTGTGCAACATCAATAACCCATACTGATGAAATGTTAAAAAGTAAACCTTGCGACAACGTGACATTTGATACATTATCAAATAAACATAGTCGCAATCTTTCACAGTTAAGGTACTGAAAGTGTCATTTTTTGTGTTGTCCTAACTTTACATGTGTAAAGTATGGTATGTTGCAATCGTAACATGTCTGCAACATTAATAACCTATGCAGATGAAATGTTAAAACCTTGCGAAAACGTTACATTCGAAACATTATAAAATAAACATAGTCGCAATCTTTCACAGTTAAAGTACTGAGAGTGACATTTGTTCTGTTTTTTTAACTTTGCTTGTGTAAAGTATGGTAGGTTGCAATCGTAACATTTATGCAACGTTAATAACACATGCAAATGAAATGAAAAATATAATTAATTCCTAAATAAAGTAAGCGCAAGTAAGAAGTAAGTACAGATAAAGTACAGACTGTCACTTTCTAAGGCTGGGTTGCACCATGGTACTTTAGCTTTAACAAACTTGTCAAAGTTACGGTTTGGCAAAATTTGAGTTGCACCATTTACCTAACAATTGTTAAAATACGTCATAACTTTAACCATAACCATAACCGGCCGTGGATGGCTGGTTAAAGTTATTGTTAAAGTCAAATCTGTCAAACTAGTCAAACATGACGTTTGAAACTGCAGAATATAGTAACTAATACGATAAAGTCTATGCTCCAAGATAATATTATCTATTTTTGACCGCCATGATACAAGTGGAGAGGGCACAACGAGCTGTACTAAAAGTTATGTATAAAAGACCCAGCGATACCCGACGTGTGACCTATACGCAAACACAGGCATTCTTACAGTACGCCAAATATACATTAAAAAAGTGACGCTCTTAGTGCACAGAAACAAAAACATTTATATCTCTAACAGACCCTCTAAGAAAATACCTCTGTTTAAATTGAAAGTCAGTTTAGTTCGGCCCATCAAATCAAAACTAGATGGCGCCACTAGTTCGTTTAAATCACGCAAAGTAGAATTTTAAGCATATTTGTAAGTTTTTTAAGTTGTGTTTGTATAAATAATTAAATGCCTCGAAACGATCCGGGTTTGGTTTTAAGTTTTAATCATTCCCAAACTTAGTAGACCCCATGCATGACATAAAAGGTCCTATCGAAGTCGGGAAAATATAGCTTTTGATAGTAACGTTCACCTACGTTTCTTTTCTTTTAAAAGTTGCGACTATTTTTCACTCGCAACTTTCCAGATAGCAATTTTTAAGTACATTTCACACTAAAGCTGCGACTAGATTTTGTTTAAAGTTGCTTTTACATTACACTCGCAACGTTACGTAAAGTTTAACAGAAACCTAAACACAACCTTGTATAGCAACTTTCGGCTACGTTTCTGAAATAAGCGATGTCTCTATACCTTGTGTCTGAAACTTACAGTAAGTTTCAGACAAGGTATAAAGACAATCTGACAAGTATAGTGATAGGTTTTGAATGGGTAATGTAATGTAATATAACTTTCATAGGCAACGTTTCAAAAATACCTTGAAATACTCGTGTATTCAAGCTTGCTCAGACATTTCTGTAACGTTACCATAGACCGTGTATCTGCAACTTACGGCAACTTTATTTTGCTAGTTATCAGATAGCAAGATTTGAAAGTTGCTCTACTTTGCTGCAACTTTCAATTCAATGTTGCAAAAATTCCTTGGATTGCGGGTACTTTCAAGCTTGCTGCAACGTTTTTGAAACCTTGCATGAACATTGCAACTTGCAAATGTATAACGTAGCAAATGCAACGTTTGCCAACTTAGCAGCAACATTACCTTGCTGAGTGGGTAGGTACATTTGAAATAATAAGCAAATTTTTTTAGGAAAAAAGAGATCGAATCAGAGCTGGCGTCTGTGGAACCTGTAATTGCAGCCGCGAGGGCAGCCGTCGGGGACATCAAAGCGGAATCTCTGAGCGAGGTAACACAACAACCTAATTCTAATAACTGTACACAAAAGTTGTAGGTATGTATACTGTTGTGAGCAGTTAAACATTCAAAATTTCTTACAATAGTTTCAACGTCTTTAAACTATATCTTTATTCAAACTTGACGCGTTTTTGAGTTCTATTGCATTCTCAGCAAAAAATAACTCTCGAAATTCTTCCCCATTCGCGATCGGTCTATATCCCACTAATGTTATAAAGGCGAAAGTTTGTTCGTGCCTATGTATATATATTTGTTACTTCTTCGCGCTCAAACAGCTGAATCGATTTGGATGAAATGTCATATAAAGGCAGTTTAGAACCTGGACTAACACATAGGCTAGTTTTTATTCTGGTTTAACACAGGGTGCTGCTAGTATTACCGTACGAACATGTCCCAGGTGCGTTCCCTGCGCGCGCCGCCGGACGTGGTGCGCGACGTGCTGGAGGGCGTGCTGCGGCTCATGGGGGTCGCGGACACCTCCTGGCACTCCATGAAGAACTTCCTCTCCAAGCGGGGCGTCAAGGAGGACATCAGGTAACGTTTAATGTTCATATTATTCACTTAGTATGATACATAATAACAACAAAATATTCTGTGTATATTCTGTTATAATAAGAAGATATCTGTTTGCGATAAGGCCTCCCAAATTTCCCAGGTTAGAAACAGTACTTGTTTTGTGTTTCTTTTTATAGCTGTAGTTAGTATAGTATTGTTATAGAGACTTGTTGTGTCATTAGCATTATCACATTCCTTCAATATGTAAAAAAAATTACAAAATCAATTTCTTTTATTTCAGACATGTATCTACCTATTTTTACTATTTACTTGAAACATTTTGTCCTTACTCGTTTACAGTCTTAAGTTAAGTAACCACAATGACAGAATACGTATTGCCTAAAAGATTAAATTCAAAAGATAAAACTTTTATAATTCTGTTTTCAGATGCATGGACGCGAGTCAGATCAGCCCTGCAGCGCTGGCGAGCGTGCAGAAGCTGGTGGCGTCCCGCAGCACGTCCTTCTCAGCGGCTGCAGCGAAGCGCGCGAGCGCTGCGTGCGCGCCGCTGGCTGCGTGGGTGCGCGCTAACATCGACTACGCGCAGGCGCTGCAGCGCGTGCAGCCGCTGAAAGCGCATCAAGCGCAGTTGCACAAGTTAGTACTACATCTCGTTGTTGAAATGCAGCGCCAGAAAGTGAAAGGGTGGTAGATCCGTTAAAAACATAAAGTAATATTGGAGTTGTGTATGATCGCAGCGGTATCGTTCACATATTGTGAAAATAAAATAAAAAAATCAGAAGTATTGAGAACCTCCTTTCTTTGTAGTCCGTTAAAAAGTAGCCTATATCACTCTCAAGACCCCATACACAACAATGAGGAATCGACGGACAAACAAAATATGTTGGATTGATAAATCCAACATATTTTTTTATGATGATATAAAATGCCTGTCACTTTTGGGACTCTACTTTGTTGCGGCATGAAGAGACAATCAAGGAACAAATTCTGACTTTTGTTTTTGTAAAGATTTTTTGTACCTATGCCTGTCACTTTTCAAACAACTACCATAATCTGTTGCGGTGATGACGATAAACAATCAAGAAACAGACAGATTCACTTGGTTTTATAACAATATTGTTTTTTTTGCAACCAATTTGAATATGTTCACGTTATACTGCAGCAACCTGCAAGAAGCCGAGGACCAGCTGTCGGCGCTGTCGTCCGGGCTGGCCACGGTGGACGACCGCGTAGCGGCGCTGAAGGAACAGCTCGGGCGGCACTCGCGGGACGCGGCCGCGCTCGAGCTGCGCCTGGCCGCCGCCGTGGGGACCATCCGCGCCGCCACCGGACTCATCGACCAGCTGGCTGACGAGTACACTGCCTGGCAGACCGATGTAAGGGACTTTACATTGTTTATAGTAGTCTGGCTGACGAGTACACTGCCTGGCAGACCGAAGTAAGGGACTTTACATTGTTTATAGTAGTCTGGCTGACGAGTACACTGCCTGGCAGACCGATGTAAGGGACTTTACATTGTTTATAGTAGTCTGGCTGACGAGTACACTGCCTGGCAGACCGAAGTAAGGGACTTTACATTGTTTATAGTAGTCTGGCTGACGAGTACACTGCCTGGCAGACCGATGTAAGGGACTTTACATTGTTTATAGTAGTCTGGCTGACGAGTACACTGCCTGGCAGACCAATGTAAAGGACTTTACATTGTTTATAGTAGTCTGGCTGACGAGTACACTGCTTGGCAGATCGATGTAAGGGACTTTACATTGTTTATAGTAGTCGACTGGCTGACGAGTACACTGCTTGGCAGACCGATGTAAGGGACTTTACATTGTTTATAGTATTCTGGCTGACGAGTACACTGCCTGGCAGACCGATGTAAGGGACTTTACATTGTTTATAGTGGTCTGGCTTACGAGTAAACTGCTTGGCACGATGGAAGGGAATATCGATGTTTTATGTAGTAGTAGGGGCAGACAAGTTCCTTTTAGATCGGATGCCTATCTGTCATAGTAACTATCTACATGCCAAATTACAGCCAGAACTGTCCTGTGGCTTAGGGTGTGCGTTAATAGATCACTCATTCAACCATCAGTCAGTCACCTATGCGTTCTAAGATAGATGCTAGTGTTTAGGAAATGATCGTGATATATCACGATCATTTGTTATGTGACTGATGTATACTTTAGTACCTACTATACGCTAGCTGACTGCTTTCTATTTTCGGCTTTTTTTATAGAGACCCTTTACTTATTTAGTCAAACATGTTATTTTGGTTTCAGCTTGAGCACATACAAAAAGAGATATCAGATTTGAACCAGCGATCGTTGTTGGCGGCCGCTTTTCTCGTCTATCTCCCTGAAGCTACAGAACCAGAATCCAGGTATGTTTTCTTAAATAAAAGCATAGGTAGGTATGCATTATTGTTTATACCTATATATATTTAGCGTTTCTTTTGTGTGTGTACTACTAGCTGCCTCTCGCGGTATTACCCGTGTTAATCTGGGGTTAGAAGTGGTTCATTTGTTAATCCAAAGACGCATCTGCCTCCATAGAAAATTTTATTTAAATCGGTTTAGCCGTATGAGCGCGAAGAAGAAACAAACACAATTCCAAACTTTCGCTTTTAAATATTAATGTTATGAGTCAAACAAGGTTGTTTGTTGTCTGGAGCCGGCAATTTTTTTTTTAATTTTTTTTTTTCTTTATGTAACCATTAATATACCAAAATGAACTTATTTTATTATTTATTTTAGGAGTCGCAGCTGAACAACACTAGAACACAACTACATATTTCTCCAAAATTATCATCTAATAAATAAAAATAAATAAAATAAAATGTAGAGAATGTATTTCTTGAACATGTTATGTTATTTTTCCAGAAACTACGTAAACAAGTGGAGTGCTCTGATAGGGTTCGAAGACGCAACATTTTCAGTGATCAACTTCTTATCCACGGCCGAGAAGCAGTTGACGTGGGAGGCGGACGGACTATCCACTGATCTGTCGGCTGTCAAAAATGCTGTTTTGATCGACCAGGTAAAGAACATCTCACTATTAGTATGAATATTATAATATCATTGAAATTGTATAGCTATTAGAATCCAGTGCTAAAGAAACAGATGTACCTACCCACACTTTCCGAACACTAATAAACCATCTAAACTTTCTAAACCTTCAAGACACAAAATATTAATAAATATACTAGATAACTTTTAAAAATCTTTTCCAAACTTTGTTTCATAAACGTATTAGTCGCGGTTTGGTATTATTTTGTATGAATTTGCTGTTTTTTTTTATGAAACCCAGTTTACTAGTAGGGGATTAAAGTTTTTTTTTGTTTGGTATTTATATATAATAGGTAATATAACTTCCCCAGGTGCTGGGCAGTCCGAAATGCGGTGTGACTCCCCTGCTGATAGACCCGGAGGGCGAGGGGCTGGCGTGGCTGCAGGCGTCGCTGGCAGACTCCTCCTGCGACATCGTGTCTCAGCGCAGCGAGAAACTACTCACCACCGTGCAATACGCCGTCAGGTATCTCAAATCAAATCTCTCTCTCTTTCTTTGAGTCGTATTCCTCATGACTGAGGGTCGTGACTCCCCGCAAAAATTGTTCGTTAGGAGAGTTCTCTTGGGCAGATACACTGTGGTGGGCGCCCAAGCCCTTCCACGGAAGACCTATTGATAGGCTTACATTCAGTCACAACATACTCCATCTTACGGCATGAAAAAAACACTATTATAGATTCAGATTCTTTTATTGTCAGTTATGTGATATTTCATTACAAATAGTTTACAAAATAATAAATAGTTCATAACGACGCGTCAAGTTGGTTTTACATTTATACTACACCACATTCAATAATTAATAATTTTATACTTACATTAGTAATAATTCTAATAATAAGGCAGCTGTAAAGGGGCTTTGTCAAAAATGGTCCGTGATGTAGCTAATGTTATTCATTAATAACTAATTAAGAAACAATGTCGGTGTTATATAAACTTACCTACTTCGTTAGTTCTTAAACCGAGACTTATAATGTAAAATTGAACTTGCAATATTAGTTTAAACGTTGTTAGTATGTGTGTGGGTACCTTCTGGTGGCACGACTACTAGGCAAAGATGTGTTAAACTACGAGTAACATTTATTATTAAGAAAGAAATAAAATTTTGACTTCTTTTTACCTTGATTAAGCCCGACACATGATATTAGAAAGTTTGATGGAAGTATCTGGGTAAGACTAAGCACAGCGCAAGACAGGGCTCGTTCGCTTAAGAGGGAGGAGGCTTATGCCCTGCAGTGGGTCTCATTAACGCATTCGCTGCCCTCTTATTTTGTATGCCTATTTATACATGCCACCTTTTTAAATTTCAATTTACCTACGAAGCGTATTGAAAACGAATTCTTGCGTTTCGCGGGCATGTCGTTATTTCTCAGAAAACGCAAAGACACGCTATGAGCAGTCGAGCGTTGAGTTGATTGTCCCTCGTCCCCTGCAGACTGGGCCGCACGCTGGTGGTGACAGAGGTGGAGGGCGCGCACGCGTGCTGGGTGCCGCTGGTGCTGGCGCTGCCGCCGGCGCGGCTGGTGCTGGTAACGCGCGCCGAGCACCTGCCCCGCCACCTGCCGCCGCACCTGGCGCGCCGCTTGGCCCCGCTGCACTTCACTGCGCGCCTGCATCCACTCACAGGTATACTTTACACACAATGATAAATATCTCAGGACATGTCACAAAGCGCCATCTTACTTACTTACTAATGTGGCGCTGCGACCCAAAGTGGCTCCAGGCCTCCAACACAAAGAGACAGCCATAGCCATATTACACATCTAGCCCCATAATAAGCAAACGCACTAGGGTACTAGATGACGGATATAATACCCATATATTTTTTGTAAATGCTTTTTTTTTTTTTTTTTTTTTTTTTTTATTTTTTTATGTAATTCAGCTCTCATTTATTGCGCAAGGCAAGTATTCGTCACAACGTCAATATACTTCAAATTAAAACAATATTTACAAATTATTACAACAAATAGCGATACATAACGGAGTATTATTAAAGTTTAATAATAATAATAATAATAATAAAAATGTTTATTGGACACACAAATTCTTATAATAATACTTATTAATAATGTAACTTAAAATAGGGCATTTTGGAAAACAAAAGATATGTCGAGCAGCTGCTACGCTGAGAGAAAATGGTCTCTCGTGTTGTAGCAGCTGATTCCTTCAGGGAAACATTTTTTTTTTTTAATAGGTTGGAAATCTTACAAAAACAAAGCTAATAAAAATTGAAATTAAGAAATAAAAAGAGAAATATTTAAAAAGAAAAATCTTAGCCTAATTTTGTGTATTGTGTGAGTGTAGTGTGTGTGTGTGTGTGTGTGTGTGTGTGTGTGTGTGTATATATATATTTTATTTTATATATTTGTATATGTATAAATAGTAATGAGTAAGAATGTTTGAGTGTTTATGTGTATGTGCTTGAACGAGTATGTAATCATTGCAGTGTGCATTGTTCTTATTTGCGACAATTGGTCTGAATAGGTGTGTTGTTTATTTATTTATTTTTTAAATATCGGGTAGAAGTGACTGGTCATGTATTTCATTTTAAAACAATTAAGAGTTTTTCAGTGTTGTCATAGTCAAGAGAATTTAGCCATTTGTCTAATGCTAACTGTAAATCTCTATTATTTAAACTATTCATTTTATTTATTATACTACAAGCCTTATTGTAAAGATAAGGACCCAAGAAAGATTGATGATGCTCAAACAGAGCAGTGTTATGTTTAGGTATAGGGAAATGTATGTCATGTCTTTTGTGATTGCCGTTGCTTTTAGTATATGTCAGTGACCTGTGCTGCATCATAATAATATTTTTGATGAATAGCTGTCGGACTGTCAGTACACTACAATCTTTATAAAGTTCTGTCGTGTCAAATCTAAAGTGTTTGTAGGTGGCTACCTTAAGCACTGCTCGTTGAGCTCGTTCAAGTGTAAGGAACTGAGTTTTGCATGATCCCCCCCAAGCTGTATTACAATAAGTTAAGATTGACCTACATAGAGAATGATATACTTCTAACAGGAGTTTTCTATCCGCTACTTCTCGTAAATGCTTGAAGACGTATATTAATTTACGAACTCTTTTACTTAAGGCATTTATGTGCGGTTTCCAGGATATGTTTTTGTCAATAATGACACCCAAATACTTAACAAAGTCAACGGCTTCAAGTTTTGGGCAGTATGTATAGGTACATGTAATAAAACTAAACAGGGTCGAAAGTCTGTACATTGAAGATGTTAGAAAAAAGGAGTGAGAGTGACATTAAGCTACTTTTTATTCGAAATAATGCGAGCGAAGCCGCGGGCGTCCTCTAGTACTTAATTTGCATAGAAACGACCAGATAACCACTTCAACAATTACAAATCGAAAATGCATAATTACTTAATTGTATTATGCGGGAACCGAACAAATTAATGGCATATTAAGAGAGAGGCCATAGGCTATACCCAGCGGAACGAAAACGACTGCAGATGCTGATGATGCGGGAATCGAACCTGTAACTTATAAATTAAAAGGTAGACTCTCTACCAACTAAGCTTTCAAGCCAGTCAAAAATAGGCTCACACATGTTTTCTTTTTTATTCTATTATTTTGTTTGATGGGTTGCACTTAACCAAACCGATCATTCACCATTCTCGCATTCTCGGGTTTATTTATTTAGGTATGCTGTACGGAATACAATTATTACATTTAAGAACTTATTCTAAAAAAAGATTGAATTGTGTGTCAAAACTGACAAATACTACCTACTCACCTGATGCTGTGCAACTTTACAGACTACGACCTAGCATAGCAGAAAAAACTGATTAACTCTCAACTCGATGACTGATAAAATATAGTTCAAGGAGAACAGAGGATTCAGGTCCGGTCTGAATGATATATTTACATTGTTACTAATAACTTAAAACCTTACCTAATAGAGTGGCTCATGGAAATACGAAAAAAACTGTTGTTTTTTATACTTACAAGATCTTCGTTTACTTGCGCCGGCATACATCAGAACGATCTATTGAATGCTTCCTAATGTGTTTTGTTATTTTCAGATCAATTAATAAACTACGCCTTGCAGCAGCAAAATCCGGACATTAGTGAGAAGGCAAAGGAGATTAAATTACACAAAGCCAAATTGCAAAAACAACAGCATGAGTTACAAGTACGTATGCACAAATACACAACATTATATTGCTTTCTCTATTGAAAATGTATCCCACTCATGGAAATAATACCAAAGAGAAAGAGAGGGATGAAATCCCTTGACACCACTAATGTTATAAAGGCGATATGTTGTGCGTGTGTGAGTGTTTGTAACGACTTCACACTCAAAGCTCAAACGGCTGAACTGATTTGGATTAAATTTGGTATGGAGGTAGATTAATCCTTGGCACATAGGCTACTTTTTGTCCCCCAATTTACGCCGGTAATTATTCCGGCTAGTCAATAAAAGCAACATCATTACAGGTAGGTAGGTACATACTGTTTTATAACTATTTACTAAATCAATAGATATACAATACAACAACCTCTTTAACCACCAATGGGGCGCATGGTCTTCTGACAAAAAAGAATTATCAAAATTGGTCCATGATTCATTCATAACATTCAATCGACTTGTGTTCCTGCTTTTAAAAGTCAGTTAATTATATGTGATGCATAGTGACAGAAAGACATTCAAACGTAGTCGTAGGCATCAAACAATTCATACATAGGTGCTAAACTAAATAATTAATTAATAAAAGACCAGATTAAGTATACAATACAACTTTATTACACACCAAAAAATATTAATGGAAGTAATAAAAAGACTTAAACTATAGATGTATGTACAAGAAGGCAGCCTTATCACCTTGAGTGATCTCTTCCAGGCAGATTATGATGATACTTTCAATGTATTTATTTAATCTAATCTAATGTAGTATGTAGTACTATGTATTGTCTAGTACCCACGACACAAGCGTTTGCTTAGTGTGGGGCTAGATGGCGCTGTGTGCAATGTCCCGGAATATTTATTTATTATTTTATTATTATTATGTATGTACAAGTTTGATAACTTATGGACACAAATAATTATACTATTCATGTTACATTTTACATTATTTAACTACTTAACTAATAGTAATCAGTGTTTTTTTATTATGGAGTAGGTTTTACTAACAGGCTGGCTGAAGTTAAGCATGGCTATAGTTAAAGTTTTAGCAAACTTGCCAAGTAGAATGGGTTCTCCTACATGTCTCAACTTAAGTGAGATATTTGGGTGAACAGGTGAACAGCTTGTGAAAAATTGTTATCAAGCATATCACATTTTTCTTTTCTCTTTTATGAATCTTTCAATGAACTCTAAAGGTAACTAGATAGTGAAAACTTACACATCTATAATCTGATTTTCCTCCTGTGTGAATTTTCATAAATGTAAAGGTACTCTTATGTAGTGTTACATACAAACACAAATTACATTCATATCACTTCTCACCAGTGTGTCCATCATGTTTCGTTTGTGCCTTGTGTTAACTATTCATCACATGTTTCACATTAGTAAGTTTATTAATAAGGCTTTATTTCAGAGTGGATCCGTTTCATTTTCATGGTACTTGAACTTGTGACTTGGATAGTAGGAACCACAGAGTAGAATAGTAGCCACAAGAATGTTTTATGTATTGGTATCTTCTTTTCTGTAGGAACACATTCATCACCGAGGGCAGCCCTAGTGCATCTTCTCTTTTTATGATCGTATCAACGATAAAAACAAAATTCGATGACTTAATAATGTTTGTAAATTACACGTACTATCACATTACAACAAAAATACAAGTAGGTGCAAGGCAAGTTCATGGAATAATAATTTATAATGCTCACAAAGTTTAACAACAAATAACAATTGTGCTCTTTACTCTGTCATTGGTTGGATAACCAAATTCTAATCTAAATTACCTAAATGTCAAGATCAAATTAAAAAAATAAGGTTCCCCAATGTGTTTCCTCTCATGGTTTCCTCCTTAGACGAAGAAAAGAATAGACGGCGGGTAGCTCCGTTTCATTTCAACAAGAAAGAGATATAGTATTGAGTTATTATAAGTAACAGAAAAGGACAAAGCTATAGGTACTATTTCCGTCTCTCAGAGCGTGCCAGCTTTTTCAATGCCAGCGACATAAGTAGCTCAACAAACTTTGACAGTTATTTCGTCTTTGTAAAATTGTGAAGTTTATTTTGGCATTTTTCTGCATCATTTTTAAATATATTTGCTTGCATTGATTGTTTTAAAGCAGAGATAAACCTATAAAACAATAGTTTAGAGTTTAGAATTTAGAGTTCAAGCAAGATAACTCTGCGCGCGGATAAAATTGGAACTAAAATGTTCTGATTGCGGACTCTAGTTTTTTGTCTCATGTGTGGCCACGCTACCCGATCCTCTATAGCTTTTTCTTACTCTAAGTGTTTCCTCGTTTAAGCTTGAGAACTGGCACAATACATAGTTATAACCGAAAAAGAAAAAAAAACGAAAGCGCGCGAATATTTGAATACACTGGATATGATAGGGACCTACTTATACTATACTAATACGCCGTAATTTGATGATGCATAGCTCCGACTTTCGGCAGATATCTAAAACAAAGAAAACCAATTCTTATACTTAATACTATATTAGTTCAGAAAATTTAGGCAAAAGAGAATAACTACGCTGAAACATTTCATGGGATAATCTTGAAACCTATGTGCACACCTTCATTTTATCTACTCTTAAGTCTATTTCCATTCTCCCAGAACACATTTAAGGTCACGACAACAAGTTTTTCGCTAATATCTCGGACGCATTTAGTCTAAAATGTTATGGTCAGTTAGAAAATTGAAGCGCACAGGTTTTTGTTAATCATTTTTCGTGGTCACTAGATTTGTCCATTCTCATACAAACTCTTGACCAATCAATAATTTTGATTTTTGCTTCAGGAGAACCTTCTCCGCGAGTTATCCCGCAATGGTGATATTCTACATGACGCGAGTCTGCTCGCTTCGCTCAACGACACTCGCTCGGCCGCGGAAACTGTGAGAAAGGCTTTGGCACAAGCAAAGGTAAGGAATATTGAATGTACCTACAGGCATCGTAGGGTACTAAATACCATTACCGTGATTGCTAATTTTATTTTTCAATAAAATTGCCCTACTTCTGGGCAAGAAATAAGCATTTTTTTATTTTATTTTATACCTAATACTAATTATTATTATTTAATTAAGTACTTGTGTAGGTAATGCAATTTAAAAAATGTAGACAGACCAGACAGAGATTTATTTAAGTGATAATTCATCTTGCTAATTTAACGTTCTGTTTCGCGTAATTTTTCTTATTTAAATGTTCAGGAAGTAGAAGCAGCAGCCGAGGCGGCGCGCGCGCACCTGGCGGCAAGCGCGGGTCGCGCCGCAGCGCTTACCTTAGCGGTGAAACGCTTACACGTGCGGTGGCCGCTTGTCACTCTGCCCATTGAAGACGCGTTGCAAGCTTACGTAGACGCTGTTAAGAAAGTGGTAAGGAATCAGTTTCTATACACATAACCTAGCAATGAGCGTAAGTCGAGCCGTAGCGTATACGCTAGTGGTGCTAATGCTTATACATATATTAATAGCTTATTAACGATGAGCTGCATGTTAACATTAACGCGGTGATACCTGCCCCTTAAAATATATAATAGCGAGAAAAAGCTATGTCTTGCATTGCTACGAATGCAGACACAATAAGGCCATGAAATTACTTATCTATATTAATTTATATGATTACTGGCCTGCTAGCTTAGTTGGTAGTGGCTCTGCTCCTAATCAAGGGTTGTGGGTTAGATTCCCGTATCATACAAGTAATTATCAATTGAAAAAATATTATAACTTGTGTTGAGTCTGGTCGTTTCTATGTATGGCATATAATATATTTACAAAAGAAAAGTAAATAAGTATTGTATCCGTTATCGAGTATCTACGACAGAAGCGGTTGCTTAGTGTGGGGGCTAGATGGCGCTGTGTGCAATGTCCCGGAATATTTATTTAATAACAGTATTATCTAGGTAAATTCATTTCAGCACAGTATATTGTACTCCTTTCAGGACCAGACAAAAAGCGAAGAAATCATTAAATATCTGACTCGAAGGATCATCGAGAGAGTGCTGCTAGCTTTACATAAGAAAGACAAATACATTGTTGTTTTACATCTACTCAAACAAGTTTACAGTGACTTGATGCCTGACAAGGTAATTACAGATTACAAAATAGTTAATACTTGGTTAATACTTTGGGCAGAATCTTAAGAGTTACGACGGGTGAGTCCCGCTCTGGATCGTTTCTGGTGCAACGGCTAGCTGTTGCCATTCAGCGCGGTAACGCAGCGAGCTTGATGGGCACATTAGCACCGGGAACGATTAAGGTCCCAATTTCCCAGAGTCCTGAGTGGCTCTGAGTCCAGCCCCTCGAGAGAGCTTATGTTCAATGAGGTACCTACCGCCCCAATCTGGGGGGTGGCAGAAGATCTGTCGACCGAACGATTAAGGACGGGTTATTTAGTTTTTTAGTTTCGTTTTATTTAATTACGTATTATAATTGTGTGACATTTATATTTTCTTCTGACAAAGTTAATACTTAGAAAATTAACTAAGTATTTTCGCTAATTTTCAAAAGTCAACAAACAAAAATTGTTGCTTTTACACCCTTACAAGGTTATGCGTTAGTTACATGTAACCCTGTATACAGTCTGTTTTTGTTGATGATAATGATGATTTCAGCTTTGGCAACTCTTTATCGGCAACGATGGAATTAAAGATATCGCCGATTCAAAAGAAATAAAGAAAATCCACCCGTGGCTACCAGACGAGAGTTTGCAAGGTGTTGCCAAATTAAAAGTAAGTTTGTGGGATTTATTCCTTTTTGTACATTTTAGGTAAAATTTAATTGCCAATGTTTTGAAACGTGCGCATTTGTTGAAACGAATATATCTAAAAGTTTACCATTTATTCACAAAACCTCTAGCTTATGTCTGTAACATTACCAATTATTATTAACTTAAACCTTATTGATAATTTATTTCTGTGCAGGCGTCAGACGAAGATCTATACAACCGTCTGTGTCTCCAAAACACTAAAGAGTGGACAGAGTTGCTCTCATCTGGAGACTTAAACATACTGAACAAGTACCAGCTGAGTGCGTTCGAGCGCGCGCTCAGTGTGGCCACCATACGACCACACTCCGCCTACAGAGCCGTCGTGGCGTTCGTAGATACTGTACTTGGTAAGTGATTCATTTCATATATTACAATATTTTCACACAATCTGTTGCAGGTATATTGAAACTCAAAGAGTACCTAATAAATAGAGATTAGGTAGGTAACTTCTTCTTCATTCGTCGTGTCGGTGATTTAACGAATTTTGTATTTTTTTGGTGTGTTTTTTATTCTTATCTATATGGATTTGGACCAGTAAATTGCCACAGCTACGCCGAGGAGCGAAGCTGTGAACAGATCGTTTCTAGGTACCTACTGATACGCTTCTAGTAAAGCAACTACAGGTTTTGTGTATTAAACGACTTCGGAATGAATTACCTATGGATAAAATGAAATCCGATTTTGGAAAGAGACCTGCTCGCAATAGATTACATTGTTATTAATTGGATTCCCGTTTGTTGCTGTTGATTACAATAGTAGTTTAAATCTATAGGTAGGTATGTATAAAACTCAAAGGTGACTGACTGACTGACTGACTGATATAGTGATCTATCAAAGCATAGCCCAAACTACTGGACGGATTGGGCTGAAATTTGGAATGAAGGTAGATGTTCTCACGTAGGCATCCGCTAAGAAAGGAATTTTAGATATGCCACTTTTAAAGGGGTGAAATATGGGATGCATGTTTTACTTCTTAATGCGAGCGAAGCTGCGAGCACCCACTAGTATAATATAAATATCTCCAGGTGCAGGCGTGGTGTTCGGCGGCGGCGCTATCACCATCGCGTCCCGCGCGCGGCGGCCCGTGCTGCTGTTGGCTGCGCATGCGCACGACGCGCTCGCCGCCAGCGCGCCGCCGCACGCACTCACCACGGTAACACTTTGTTTGTTTTCTTTTATTTTTTTATCATAATCATCACTAGTTTTTTACCTTCGATACAACAATAGAATGTTATCTATAGGTACATGCTGCTTATTTGTAAATCTAATACTATAAACATCACATTTCGTACAGCCAGTTTGCCGTCGTAGAATATATGTTTTAGTTTAAAAGCTGAAGTTTCTTTGACAAACTTAAAAAGGGAGCCATACTAGGTAGTAAGAGTATTAACTCAAAATATGAGCTAAGATTTTTTCGGACAGTCACAAATGAACCTCATTTGATGGCGGATAAGAAATAATCACAACCACAACATTGTTTTTCCAGGTAGAGGCGAGCGCCGGGCCGGGTGTGTGGGAGTCTGCGCTGGCGGCCGCGCGGCGCTCCGGCGGCTGGCTCGCGCTGGCCGCCACCGGAGCACCCTTCACACCTGAACTGCAGGCCTTCGTTGCGGCCGCCGCTAGAGAGGATGTTAGTAAATTCGAGCAATTGATCTTGCTTCGATCAAATTAAGGAGAATTTATTCACAAAATGTTGAAAAAAACTAAGAAAATAATTTAACTAAAACTATCATAAAAAGGTAATAGGTACAGTACATAAATAAAATAATGAATAACATGATGTCCGTTTGTACAGCATATAGATCGATATTAAACTCTTATTTAATATACTTGACTACCTGACTGATGTATTGATCCTTGATTTGGACCTAGCACCTAACGATATACCTAAGCATAAGAATGTTTCGTTGTGCGTAACTTTCACACACACAACAATAACCAAATTGTTTATAATTTAATTGTTATCAATACTCTCGCACTTGAAATAAGATTCCTCAGTTATATAATATGTTTGACGATACATCCCAGGTTGAAAGCAGCAGCGATGAGTTCCGCCTGTGGATCCTGTCTGAGTACCGCGACGTACCTCCTCTCATCACCAACTCGTGCGTTAACGTCATCTTGGAGGTAACCGCGTCAAAAAAATCCATGATCAAAAAGTTATTTATCATATCATTGCACCATAATATTACTTATTACATAAAAAAGAAGGGGTGTTTGTTAGCTAGCTCTATGCATATATATTCGTAATATAAAAAAAACATCTCGTATGATAGCGGCGACTTGACTGCGTTGATTCGAACTCTTAATTTAATTTTGGCAAGCTCTCTATATTAGAAATTAAAGCTATTAGGATTCGATTTAGATCCCTCATTAACATGGAAAGAACATATTGATAATACTTGTAAAAAATTGGCTAAAGGGGTTTATGCATTAAAACAGTTGAAACCAATAACAAGCCCAGAGCACCTAAAGGAAACTTATTATTCATACATACACTCTATACTTTCATACGGCATAAGTATATGGGGCAATGCTACAGACTTTGAAAGAGTGTTAATAATGCAGAAACGAGCAATAAGAGTACTTGTGGGAGGTAGATATAGAGAGTCTTGTAGAAACCATTTCAAAGAGTTGAAGATATTGACGTCAGTGTCGCAATATATATTAGAGATTGTAAAGTTTGTAAAAAGAAATCCACATTTGTTTAAACTTAAGACTTATAACTCAAATAGATCCAAGATAAACAGAGTATTGCTAAAACCTACTGTGCCTGGGCTGTGTATGACTAAGAAACTACCCACTATAATGGGAGAGAAACTGTTCAATAAACTCCCCGCACACATTCAGTCTTTGAATAATGATCAGCAATTTTGCAATAGTGTCAAACAATTATTGTTAGATCAGACACTATACAGTTTTAAAGAATACTTTGAAAATGAATACAGTCAACTAGCAACTGATTCTAATCTTGCTTAGAAATTAAGTAATTAACTACTAGGTAAGGAGTGTGATGCCAGATTGTCATTTTAGCCCCTATACAGCTAAAGTGACAGTACCAAGATTTATTTAAGTTGACATATTGTATGATTACATACCTATTATTACCTATGTTTGACATGTTTTTAATAACAACCATTTTCATTATGTTATTAATAAAACTTGACATTGTAACTTCTAAAAATGTTATTAAAACTAAATTTTATAAATTCAATTTGACGAGATATTGTAATTTGTGTAGCATATTCTATGATATTAGTACTTATACCTATGTTACAACTTTACATTATCAATAAAGATTCTTTATCTTTATCTTTTATAACATCACTATGTGTCGATGTGCAGGCGCCAGCGGGAGTGAAGAACAACGTCCTGAGCACGTTGTGCGGGTGGGGCTCCGAGCCGGCGGCGGCGCGCCTGCTCGCCTGCCTGGCGCTCTTCCACGCGCTCGTGCAGGAGCGCCGCGACTATATACCACAAGGTACCTGACATTGTTTCAAATGTGGCCTTGCTGCGGCCGCAATGAGCGATTTACCAGTAACTACGAGTTAGCAGAGTGTAATACCATAGTCATTCGTTCCTCTTAAACATTATTCTTACTTTTTTTAATATTGTTTCTGCCATCATCTCTGCAAATCCCCCATCAATGTGCTCCCGCCTATTCGTAACTGTACTCGCCTTAACTACTCGTTTGTTCATAAATAAACCCACCATTAGATTGTTTGCTGTGTGAGAAAGGAATGTTTTCTCTATATTTTTAGTCCTTTTACTATCAAATTAGTTGACAAGTGACGTTCCATCAAATATAATTGCAGGCTGGAGCCGCTGGTACG